>APFE030664677.1:38900-51976 GCA_000404065.3 Pinus taeda
AAAAGCAAGCTGGTAGTCTCGGTTTTGAGATCCAGTGGGAAATCTCTGTGTATATGTGTTTTATGGGTTATGCTCTCGCATTTTTTATTTTCTTGTGATTTAGAATTCATATGCAGGTAATTTCTGTACGGGGTTAAAACCTACAGTGTCAGAGGCAATGGTGTATTTGGCTTATAAAATCATAGGAGATAAGGGTTCTTGGTTTGAGTGGAAGCAATGGTGCAAGATGGTAGGTTTAGGGTTGACAAATTTAATGGCCAAAACTACCATCTGTAGATGGAAGATTATCTATATTAGAAAGATATGTACCTACCATTGAGTGGAAAATAAAATAAGTTATGAGTATGATCGATGAAGAATGGGATATTCTCGACAAAAAGGCACTAGGAACAATACAACTATGTATAGCAGCGTCGATGGCATTCAACATTTCAAAGTAAAAAAAAAACAAAAGGTTTAAGAAAAACATTGGCCAAACTATATGAAAAAACCTTGAACTCAAATAAGGTATTTCTTATGAAGCGTCTACTTAATATGATTTCAAAAGGTGGATCTATTATTGATCATTTAAATGAATTTAGCACTCTCACTAGTCAGCTAAGTTCTGTAGGGGTAAATTTTGATGATGAAGTTAGGGATATATTGTTTATGTGCTCATTGCCAAAAAGATGAAATGGCTTATTCATGACTATTAGTAACTTTATCTCTGGATCTAGTACTTTAAATTTTGATGATGTTGCTAGTGCTATCCTTAGCAAAGAAATGTGAAGGAAAATATCAAGTGAGACAACACGGAATGCTTTGATTGTATATACTAGAGGAAGAAAACTAGAGAGAGGAAAGAGCCCAGGACATCACAGTAAGTCAAGGAAAGGAAAATACAAGTCCATATTAGGGATAGTGTGTTGGAAATGTCAGAAGAAAGAACACCTAAAGAAAGACTACAAATCTCATAAGGGGAAAAGAAGGCGATAGATAACAAGAGAATAATCATGAAGCGAATGTGACAAGTGATGTGTTGCAATATGATTTGATTCTTTCATTAGAGAATATTATTGATGCATGGGTGGTAGATTCAAGGGCCTCATTCCATGCCACACCTGATAGGAAACATTTTCATAACTATGTTCAAGGCGATTTTGGACCAGTTTGTCTGGGTGATGATAAACCCTGTAAAATCGTTGGAATGGGTAAGGTTTTTATAAAACAACAAAATGGAAACCAATGGCTATTAAAGAAGGTAAGGAATGTTCCATATCTAAAGAAAAAATATATTTTGAACTTGGCAATTGGGAGTTAAAGGTTGTTTAACTACTTTTACAGATAAAACCTAGAAGGCCACTAAAGATTGGTACACTGTGTTTATGCAATGGTATTTCTAATTATGTTGATGCTTTAACCTCCAGAGTAGAAGATATGACACGTTGGTATCATTGGCTCAAGAACATGAGTGAGAAGGGGATGCAAATTATTCACTCAAGATTTTTTTATTTTATTTTATTTTTTTTTTTTATTTTTTTTTTTCCGGGTTTCAAGTATGTTGATTTTGATTTTTGTGAAAATTGTTTTTATGAAAAACATAAGAGAGTCAGATTTCTTAGAGTTAGAAGGAAAATAAGAGAGAAAAATTAGAGCTTGTGCATACATATTTATGGGTACCTTCTCAGGTATCATCTCTTGATTTATCTCACTATTATGTTACTTTTATTGATGATTCAACTAGGAAAACTAGATTTATTGTATTTAGAATAAATTTGATGTATTTGATACTTTCAAGAGATGGAAATCTTCAGTTGAGATTGAGACAGGAAAGAAGTTGTAGTCTCTCATGTCAGACAATGGAGGTGAATACTGCAGCAAATAGTTTGATAATTATTGTTCAAAGCATGAAATTCATAAAGAAAATATTGCTGCAGGAACACCAGAGCAAAATGGTGTGTGAGAAAAGGTGAACAAGACAATCATGGATTGTGCAAAGATTTCCTTTACAATTTTGGATAGATGTTGTAGATATTGTTGTTTATCTAGCAGACAGAGGGCCTTCAAGTTCCTTAGATAGTGGTATTCCTGAGGAGGCGTGGACATGTAAAAAGGTAAACTACTCTTTTTTAAAGACTTTTGGTTATGAAGCCTTTGCCCACATTAATAAATAGAATAGAACAAAGCTTGAGGCAAAATTAAAGAAATGTACATTTATTGGATATGGTGTAAATGATTTTGGTTATCGCTTATGTGATTATGAAAATCACAAAATTATTGGGACAAAAGATGCCATATTCAAAGAAAAGGTATTTTATAAGGATTAGATGCAGAGAAAGAAACAGGAAAAGGAAAACAAAGAATACACAGTGCTTGATGAGATCACAGAAAAAGTAAAGGTGCTTAAAAATAATAATGATCAACAACCACAAAAAAATACAATAACAACAGGCACCTCAAACACCTAAAAGTGGTGTTAGAAGATCTACCAAGATAAGTATACCCCATGAATGATACTATCCTTCTTTATCTTATGTATTGTTGAATGATTCTAGTGAAGCGAAAAGATATGCAAAAACAATGTAGGTAGAAACTAGGAAGAAGTGGAGCAAGCCATCGAAGAAGATATGGACTCCTTGATGCATAACTAAACTTGGGACTTAGTCAAGTTTCTTGTAGGAAAAAAAAACATTACAAAATAAGTGGGTTTATAGGTTGAACGAAGAAGATGGAGGCAAACAGAGGTATAAGGCTAGAATTGTGGTGAAGGGGTTTTCTCAAAAGAAAGGTATAGATTTTGATGAAATTTTTTCTCCTGTTGTTAAAATGAATTCAATTAGAACTATTTTAAGTCTAGTGGTAGTAGAATATTTGCATCTTGGGTAGTTACATGGAGGTATAAATATATATGCAACAACCACAAGGGTTTGAGGTGAAGGGAAGGAAAAATTAATGTACAAATTGAATAAGATCTTGTATGGCTTAAAACAGGCTCCAAGGCAGCGGTATCTAAAACTTGATAGATTTATATCTTAACAAGGTTATACTAGATGTCACTTTGACCATTGAGTTTATCTTAAAAAGAAAAATGATTAAAATTATATAATATTTCTATTGCATGTGTCTGACATGCTTGTTGGAGGGTATAACATGAAGGAAATAAAATGTTCTCAAGGAAATTTTGCAAATTCATTTGCAATGTAGGATCTGGCAGCTGCAAAACAAATACTTAGTATGAGAATAACTAAAGATATGGGAAATCACAAATTAAGATTGTCTTAGAGTGACTACATAGAAAAGGTGTTGGAAAGATTTATCATGTAGAATGCAAAACCAGATAGTACACCTTTGGCTAGCCATTTCAAGCTAAGTAACAAGATGTGCCCCAAGACTCAGGGAGAGATGTATTATATGTGTAAAGTTCCATATGAATCAACAATTGGAATCTTAATGCATGCAATCATCTACACAAGCTCTGATATTGCACATGTAGTGGGACTTGTAAGCAGGTATATGAACAATCCTAGAAAAGAGCATTGGATGGAAGTGAAGTGGATCTTCAGGTATTTAAGCGGTACCACAAATCTAGCATTATGCTTTGGTGGTACAAACATTCCTCTACATGGATATGTTGATTCAGATATGGAAAGTGATAGAGATAATGGGAAGAGCACCATAAGGTATGTGTTTACTGTAGGTTGAACAATTGTGAGTTGGATTTCAAAATTGCAAAACATTGTTGCACTTTCATCAATGGATGCAAAGTATGTTGCTACTACATAGGCTAGTAAGGAAATGATTTGGTTAAAAAGGTTTATGGATGAATTGGTAAAGAAGCAGATGGGTAGGTTATACAATGACATCTAGAGTGCCATTCATCTTGAGAAGAACTCAAAATTTCATTCTAAGACTAAAAATATACAACTAAAATACCATTTCATACGGTCATTGTTGGAAGATGGACATTTGAAACTGGAAAAGATACACATTAGCCAAAATCCTACAGATATGTTAACAAAAGTTTTAATTGGGGAGAAACTAAGATCTTGCTCAATTTTAATTAGTCTTCAAGAATGCTGGTGAATATGAGAAAGAACCAGGTCCAAGTGGAGTCATTGTCCAGCAAATGAAGCAACGATGGAGAATATATAATTAGTCTCCAAGTGGTAAATTGTTGAGTTTGGAGCTTGATTATCTTCCTAATTGTTCAAAGATTTTTTATTTGACCCACATTGGATCCATGTTCCTAGTAGGGCAACAACGTCACCTATATTATTTTTGTCACCCCCTTGGCAAGGATTTGGGGATAGTGCCCCCAAAGTTAGAAATAGATGAAAATTTGCCTTGTAAAGTATTGTAATTTCATAGTCAATTTGGGTCATCCATTAGGCGAATGATCTAACAGTAGAAGTTATGTTAATTTAGTGTTTTTTCCCTAAAAAGAAACCCTCAATTTATATGAGGGAATTGTATTATAGTTGTGTATTATTATTCTAAGTGAATACGGTTGTGTATCTCTTGATTTTCCTGGATAAGATAAAAGGAAGGACTAGTTGTTTCTTCGTGGATGTAACCCAAATATGGTGAACCACATATATTTGTGTCTCTCTTATTTTATGCATTTTTTTGTTTGTATTTTCACAATATTTTCATGTGTTTCATTGCTTCGTTAATTAATTTCTAACATCCACCTCCTCCATTGAGATATCCATCAGCAAGGTCACATTTTGTTCATCATATATCAATCTCAGAATATGACTTGTCACATGATCAAGCTTCTATCTAATCTTGGACCCCTTCTGTCATAAGATTGGAGAAGTGAGAGATCAACCCTTCCTCCATATCATTTTGATTTACCAACCAGGACCCGTTGCTGGCACAAATGGAGAAAATATTGTTATGTAGCTATGATTAATCATAGATTAATGGAAGAATCAGGTGTTTTTCTCACCTTCCCTCAGCCATTGTGTTGGGTGTGTGTTATATTCTTTCCATGACTAGCCCCACCTATTCATTGTGTTGGACATAGCGAGGGGGGGGCAGGGGCAACAACCTCCCTTGTTCGAGGGTTTGAGGGGGGTGGTCGCCCCTTTCTATAAGGTCTGGGGTAGCACCCCAAGGAAAAAAATTAGACCCTATATTAGGTTGGTGGACCTACTTATGGTTTTGTGTGTGGTTTTCGCACATGGCTTTGGGCATGATGGTTTACTACTTATGGTATTTTGTAGATCTGGTCATGGGAACTACGATTATGTTATAATCCAGGGTTAATGGATTGGGTTTTATGGATGCTTCGTCATGTATATATATGTATTGTAAAATTGAAAGGAATATAATGAAAAATCAATATGGTAATCCTGGTTTTGGGACCTAGGGGAAAATATCTCTGTATATGTGTTTTATGCTTTATGCTCTCTCCATTGTTTATTTTTTGTTTTTAGAATTTGTATGCAGGTAATTTTTGTATGGTGTTAAAACCTACATTTAGTATCAGAGTTGTTTTAGCTTCAAGGGGATGCATTTGCTACTGGGGGGTTTTGCTCAAGCCTATGGTAGAACCTGTTCAATGGGAGATTTGCGGGATCGATTCTTGTGGTGAAAGAAGATGGCGAGTAGTGGAACGATAGAGATCGAGAAATTTAATGGTAAGAGTTTTGAGTTGTGGAAATGCAAGATGGAGGATCTGCAAGTGGATAAAGATCAGTGGGTCTCAGTAGATCTAGGTATGAAACCAACAACAACGTCAGTTGGAGAGTGGGTGAATTTGAATGTATTAGGGGAAGCTTCAATGAAGGATTTGTGGGACAAGTTAGGGACTTTGTACCAATCTAAGTCTCTGGTGAAAAAATTGTTCCTACAGAAAAAGTTGTATAACCTAAGGATGAAGGATGGGCACTTGGTGACAAAGCATCTAAACACATTTAATACTCTGGTAAGACACTTGTTATCTTTTGATATAAAAATTTTAGATGAAGATAAGTGCATCAGTTTGTTGTTTTTTCTACTAGATTCTTGGAATAGTTTGGTTGTTGCAATAGGTAGCAATGCAACTGCCTTATGGTTTGATGAAATAGTCTCATCCTTAATGTCAGAGGAGATGAGACGAAAAATATGGAGGGCCATAATGGTGATACCTTGTATGTACGAGGACAGTCCCAGAATAGAAGCAAAAATAAATCCTTGAGTGGGAGATCTGAATTTTGAGGTTGATCTAAATCTCCAAGAAAACCTATAAAGGTGTGCTGGAAATGTGAAAAAGAAGGGCACTTCAAAAAGGACTGTTGATCTAAAGCTTTTGAGAAAGGAAAGGGATCTAATGAGGCTCCTTTTGTAGAAGCGAAAAACACCTCAGTTGAAGGTGGGGATGTGTACTTGGCTTCTTCTTTAAGTAAACATGTAGATCATGAGGCATGTTTGATTGACTCAGGTGCATCCTTTCACTTCACTCCCCACAGGGAGTAATTCTATGAGTATGATAAATATGATGGTGGTGATGTCTTATTAGGGGATGGCAGGAATTCTAGAATCATCAGTTGTAGAAAATTCAAGTTGAAGTTGCAATGTGGAAGGATTATAACATTTCTGGGTGTTGTGCATATTCCTACATTGGCAAGAAAATATGATTTCTATAAGCAAGCAAGATGATGTAGGTGTAAAAATAGTGTTCATGAAAGATACATGCAGGATGGTTCGAGAAGCACCAATATTGATGCAGGGATTTTAGATTGGAACTATGTACAAGATTCAGGGTGACATTATTATTGGTGGGTGCAACAATTATGTGGTTCCTGAAACTGGAGCAAATAATCTGGTGGTGTCTAGAGAAAAGACCATGCTATGGCATCAAAGGCTTGGACATAATAGAGAGAAGGGCTTTCAAATACTTCATGGTAATGGTATGGTAGAAGGTATATCTAATTTCTCTCTAGAATTTGATTTCCGTGAAAATAGTGTATATGGGAAGCAAAATCAGGTGAGTTTCCTCTTTGGTGCTAAGAGGGCGAAACACATTTTAGATCTTATGCACAATGATGTGTTTGCACCTGTGTCAATTCCATCACTGGGTAAGTTTGTGTACTATGTATCATTTATAGATGACTTCTCAAGGAATACATGGGTATATATCCTTAGGAATAAATCTAAAGTCTTTGATAGATTTAAAGAATTTAAGGCTCTGGTGCAAAACCAAATAGAGAAGAAGATAAAGGTGTTGAGGACAGATAACGGTGGAGAGTTTTGCAAGGAATTTGAAGAGTTCTGTAAGAAGTGTGGTATGGCACAAGAGAATACTACTCCATACACATCTCAACAAAATGGAGTTACAGAAAGAATGAACATGGCATTGATGGAAAAGGAAAGAAGCATGCTCAGTGGTGCCAGGTTAGGACAAGATTTCTGGGCAGAAGCAGTGGAGACTGTATGTTACATGGTCAATAGATCACCTTCATCATCGTTGGAGGATAAGACTCCATAAGAGGAATGGACTAGTAAGAAACCCTCTCTTTCACATATGAGGGTATTTTGATGTGATGCATATGTACATGTTCCAAAGGAGAAAAGAACCAAATTGGATAGTAAATATGAAAGGTGCATCTTTATTGGGTATAAGGATGGTTTAAAATGTTATAAGATTTGGAACCCAGAAACAAGGAAGGTTGTTTACAACCATGATGTGGTGTGTAGAGAGGTGAAATATGTTATTAAACATGAATTCCTACCAAAGGAATTTGAGAAGAAAGAGTTTGAGCTAAGAGGAGGAATCAAACTCTACAGCAGAAGAGGAATCAAAAGATGAAGAGCCATAAACTCCAGATGTGAGAAGATCAATTCAAGAAAGAAGGAAACCAGAAAAGTATAGTCCATTTTCTTTCTGTTCAATTTTTTCTTTATATATTACTAATGATGATCCCAGAACTATCAAGGAAGCAATAGATTCAGAGGATGGAAAACTCTGGAAAGAGGCCATGGTTGATGAAATGGCATATTTGCACAAAAATGTAGCTTGGGATCTGATGAATGAAATGAGTGTTTAAGAAGAAGATGAATGAAAAAGGCAAGGTGGAGAAATACAAAGCTCAGTTGGTAGCAAAAGGTCATTCCCAGGTGTCGGGAAATGATTTTGGTGATATTTTTTCTCCTAATGAGAACGTAGCTTCTATTAGATTACTTTTATCTGTTGTTGTTTCTTTTGATTTTGAGGTAGAAGAGATGGATGTGAAGACAACATTTCTTCATGGGGATGTGGAAGAAGAGATCTACATGAAGCAACCTGAAGGATTTGTGATGGAGTAAGAAAGAATTGGTATGTAGGTTAAAAAGGTATCTGTATGGCTTAAAACGGTCACCAATTATGTGGTATCAGAACTTTGATACATATATACGGGGACTTGGCTTCAACCAAAGCAAAGCATATCATTGTGTGTATTTTAAATTAATTGGTGATCATGTTATTTATTTGGTCTTGTATGTGGATGATATGTTGGTGATTAGAAATAACAAAGAAATTATCCAAGAATTGAAGACCCAATTGTCCTCTAAATTTGACATGAATGATCTTGGTGCTACAAACTATATTTTGGGCATGGAAATTAAATGAGATTGGGAAAAAAGGAAGCTCTATTTAAACCAGAGGAAGTATGTTGAGACAATATTGCAGAGTTTTAAAATTTAGGATAGTAAACCAGTGAAGGTTCCTATTCTTGTCGATGTAAAGTTATCTACTTTACAATGTGCCAAAACACAAGATGATGAAGAGGACATGTCCCGTGTTCCATATGCAAGTGCAGTCGGTAGCCTAATGTATGCAATGGTCTTTTCTAGACCAGACATTGCACATTGAGTGGGAGTATTGAGCAAGTTTATGTCAAAAACAGGGAAGGAGCATTGGACAATAGTGAAGTGGGTTTTCAAGTATTTGCATGGCACTAGTGATTATGGTTTGTGCTACTAAGGAAGACCAGGATTGGATAGAGTTTTGGACATTCATGGATTTGTTGATGTAGATTGGGGTGGAGATCTAGATCAGAGAAGATCTACAAGCGGGTATGTATTTAACCTATTTGGAGGTGCATTCATTTGGATGAGAAAGAGATAGCCTATAGTGGCACTTTCAATTATAGAGGCAGACTACATGGCAGCCACTCATGCAAGAAAGGAAGTAGTTTCATTGTAGAGATTGTGTTCAAGTATGGGGTTGGTACATAGAGCTATAAGGATAGACTATGACAGTCAAAGTGAAATTTTCTTAGCAAAGAACCCTACTTATTATTCAAAGAAGAATCACATTGATGTTCAGTATCACTTTGTGAGGGATATGGTTGAGGACAAAAAGGTGGTGCTGGTAAAGGTAGACACTTTGAAGAATACTACAGATGCATTGACAACGTATCTGAGCACTAAGAAGTTCTCTTGGTGTATAAAAAAAATGGATGTTGGAGGGGTGGACCAGTGGATAAGCTCTCTTATGCCCCCCCTATGGAAAGAAAACAACAAGTGGGAGAATGTTGGGTGTGTGTTATATTCTTTCCGTGACTAGCCCCATGTGCGGAGGGGTTATGGGGGGGCCGATAGCCCCCCTTGTTCGTTGCGTTGGTGCATCGAGGGGGTGGCATCCCCCCCTTTTGGGGGGTTTGAATGGGGCAGTAGCCCACCTGTATAGGGTTTGGGGAAATTCCCCGAGGAATTTTTTTTTTGGTCCCTATATTATGTGGGCAAACCTACTTATGGTTTTGTGTGTGGCTTTCGCACATGGTTTTTGGCATGATAATTTTATACCCATGGTATTTTGTAGATCTAGTCAAGGAAAATATGGTTATGTTCTAATCCAGGGTTAATGGATTGAGGTCTATGGAAGCTTCGACATGTATATATTTATGTATTATAACATTGAAAGGAATATAATGAAAAATCAATATGCTAGTCCCGGTTTTGGGATCTAGGGGAAAATCTCTGTGTATATTTGTTTTATGTTTTATGCTCCTTCCATTGTTTATTTTTTATTTTTAGAATTCGTATGTAGGTAATTTCTGTACGGGGTTAAAACCTACACATTGGAAGTGATATTTCAGTATCCATAACACTTCCTCCTTTTTACATCTCTCCTCTAGCTCATATATAATCTTGCCTTCCTCTTCTGCTAGGGATTCTGAGAATCCCTCTTTAATGATTTGGCTTTGTAGCTCTTCCATTATTTCTTCTAATTTCCCTTTTTCCATAAGGATATCCCCAAAATCATGTTTATTCCAGGATTTAATTTTGAGCTTCAACTCTTTCAACTTCTTTTGGAATATTTGCATTCAGCTTCCTCCTTGAACCATGATCTCCTTCCAACAAAAGCCAAAAGCTCTCAAGTCTAAAAGGTTTTTTCCTGGGGGGCATTTTCATATCTATCTCCATTCGAATGGGCAAATGATTAGACCCAAAGATTTTGAGAATCATAGCTTCTACAAAGACATCCTAGCAAATGACCTCTTCTGAAATAAGGAAGTGGCCCGGTTTGTTGGCAACTTATTGTGGTCCTCCTCTCTGATTATTCCATGTATGGATGCCATTTCTAGTCTCTACATATGCTAACTTTAGATCTTGGATGGTGTAATTGAACAATGTCGATATTGGGTTTTCTCTTCATGTTTGTCCACTTTTATCCTCCATATTTTGAATCATATTAAAGTCCCCCCCACTATCTGACTAGTTTCTTGGAGGGATTCCTAGATTTCGCTTAGTTCCCCCAAGAACTTCTCTTTCTAGATCAGAATAGGGGGACCACAAACTTCTTTCAAGAAGGTACACTCCTCTACTCTGATGCACTAGAATCAACCCTTTCAAACAATGAGTCATACCTTCCCAATCCTAGAAAGCCACCAACGATGGATCCCACAGCACTACGAGTCCACCCACGATACCATGAGAGTCTATGGTCATGACCTCGCTTCATTACCACTATTTTGGCATAATTATTTCCATCTTGCCACTTGTTACTTTGGTTTCCTACATCAAAAAGATCTCTAGTTTTCTTTATTGATATTTGTTTTTAAGTAATGGAGCTTACCTTAACTATGTAAGCCCCGAATATTCCACAAGACAATTTTCATTAGGTAAGTTGTAGGGTTCGGGGATAATACTATGTGTTAGGCCCCTATACTACTAGTGTAACCCCTTATTGTTATTAGTACAACCCACTTATTATATTGATGTACCCATGTAGTTCCCATATTTTTACTATTGTGCCCCATAGAAGCCCACTATTGTTATTATTATGCCCTTACATTATTATTGTTATGTCGGCTCTGATTATGTTATGACCCCTTAGACTCCTATATATAGAAAGGAGACCTTTTCATTTGTATCATCCAAGAATTTTTCATTTATGTAATGTAAAGGAGGTTTCCCCCTCGAAGAGGCTGAATTCTAAGGCGTTGATCTATCTTTTCTATCTTTCTTGAAGCTGGTTTCATAACACTATGTGTGTTAACTCATATGACCAGATTTTAGCAAGAATTCCCCTGATTCCTTCGACACTTTTTTTGATGTTTTCCTCCCTTTCTTCTCTTTCTTGATTTCTGATAATTCCGCTTGGGAGAGGATCAAGTCTCCACTGTCTTTACTTGGGTTTGAGTGCTTCAGATCCACTTTTGGTTGAGTCAACCTAGTGCACCATTTCCCAAATAAACTCTAAAATTGTACCATTTGGTTAGATGGAATGTCTTTGACATCATCCTTGACCCATACTCGAAAGAATTCCAACATTATCTTTTCATCGGTGTTTAGTCTATTGTGTTTCTCCTCTACTTCCAAGAGTTTTCTAGTGTAGACTAGGACCTCCTTGAGTTTTTTATCATCCTCCAGATCCTCGGGTGGTTTTATTTTGGGATTTATATTCTCTCCTCCCTTGCTTTTCTACTAATCCACCTCCATGATTTGGATTTCTATTTGTTTTGTTGTCCTCTCAACATCACCGCTTGTGTCCATGTGCTCCAAAAATGTGAAGGGGTTATTATTTATTTCCTTCTATGATTTATCTTCTGCCACCATGGGACTAGCCATAGTGGTATGAACCATTCTATTTCCTTGTCGAGTCTACTAATTTCAGGCTGATCTACCTCATCACAAGCCTACAATTTGAAAACCCTCCTCATTCTTCATCTCCTTATTATTTTGTTCCTCACCTATCGTGAGTAGACAATCTTGGAAAAGATGGCTATATTCATGGCATTGATGGCATTTGAATGGAACATGCTCATAATATAGTGGCTAGGTCCATATTGTGTCATGATATTCCAAGTCGATTGACTCTGGCACAATTGTGAAATGTTCATGTGGAAACATATCTGAGCATACGTTGCATGTCACCTTCTCTTTGTGATATCTGAGATCTTCACAATTTATCCTATAAAATTACCTATGCCCTCTAATATATCGGGTTCAACTTCCCAAAAGTATTCTGACAAGGAGAAGAGGAAAATTGAAACTAGATTTGTCGAGAATTACTCTTTCTCCAGATTGTAACATTCTTCAAAAAAATGGATGAATAATCTTGCATTGTTCATGAAATATGACACATTTTCGAAAACTCATTTCTGATCGATTAGATCTACAAAAATAATTGTAAAAAAACCTTTAGCTCTCAATTTGAGCTCAACTGGCCCCTTAGGATTTCATTTCGCTCAAATCCATTGTACAATTTCTTGTTCCTTCGACCAATTGTAGGTTTTAACCCCATACAAAAATTACCTACATACGAATTCTAAAACACAAAAAATAAACAATGGAGAGCATAACACATAGAACACATATACACAGAGATTTTCCCTTAGATCCCAAAACTGGGACTACCAGCTTGATTTTTCATTATGTTCCTTTCAATGTTATAATACATATTTATACATGATGAAGCATCCAATACCATGGACTGAAAACCATCAGGTCCAATACCATAGACCGAAAACCATTGCGTCCAAAAAGATGTGCAAAAATCATGCACAAAACCATAAGTGGGTCCGCCCAACCTATCATAGGGTCCAAAACTAAAATTTTCCAGGGCGGTACCCCAGACCCCATAAAGTGGGGTTATGGGTATGCCTCAAACCCCATCTGACCCC
>APFE030664683.1:0-10577 GCA_000404065.3 Pinus taeda
AGACCAGAGGGGAGCAGAGGTCGAGTGGGAGGTGAAGCAATACGGTGGGAGTTGAACAATGGAGCAGAGTGTATAGGGTGTCAACTGGGTTGCGCCGGTGTGATGAAAATCTGAAAGGTGGAAGGGATGAGGGAGGAAACATTGACACTGTTGTTGATAGTGTAATATCTTTGTGTAGAGAGATAATGTGAGTCGGCCTGAGAGAGAGTGATTCTAAAATGAAAGGGATAATTGAACGCAAGTTTCTCCTTAGTAGTTGTTATTTCTCGAATTTTGCATACACCACTTGGTTGGGAAAATTTTGAAATGGTCTCGTGTAGGTCTGCAACTTGAAAATTAAGGAAGTTAGTGGGACAGTGTGCAGCAAGAATAATAATGGCAGTTATGACACATAAGAAGGTGGTAGGAAGGTAGAGCTGAAATTTAGAGAGTCCACACAAGTGGCTCAAATTAGAGCAGGCCAGAAATTAGACAACTTTGATACCATGTCAGACACATACATGGCGGAGGTAGAATATGAATACTAAACATGAGATTACATATCTTATTCACAATGATACATATTAATATTACATAGGAGTGATCCTTGGTTTCATATTCCAAGTGGTCCCTTCCCCTCCCTTTGGTTGTTCAACTTCCACAGCAACCCGTAGAGGATTAAGTGTCCAACACCCCCGAGCTAAGATTATTTTCTAGAGAATCAACAACCCCATTGATCCCCTCTATCGATATTTTATACCCTTCTTCACAATATTGTTTCCATTTCAGTGATGTCCCACTTTTATGGGATTTATTACTTTCCTTCCTAGGCTTTTTCTTTTAAAGCCCGCCCTTTTTCTCTTTTGGTGCTTTAAGTGCAGCCAACTTACCATATTTCTTCAGTCAAGCATTTCTAAGGGATTTTTCTCTCCCATCCCTTAGTCTTATCTAGATTTTTTTAGAATCATTATCATGAATAATTTATCCAATCTCATTCTCGAGTGTCTTTTCCAAGTACAGAAGTGTGCTTCAATTTATTTTATTAATAAAGAAAATACTGAATTACAACAATTTATCCAATGTATCATCATGGCTTCACTACCATTCTTATCAACACTAATGATTAAAAACAATACTACCTAATAGAGGGAATACTACACTTGGAGTAACATTTTTAATGCTTTAGTATGATTCTTATCTAATATGTGGAGAAGGTAAAATAACTCATGTTATCATTGGATCTATGCAACAGGGATTATGCTATAAATCCACTCTTTCATACATTTATGACATGGTTTGGAGGATAAGCTGAAAATGCAGTACCCTCAGTAACAATAACATACTTGCTGCACTTGATCAGTAATGTATTTTCTCTTTATATTAGTGTTGATCTTAGGAATTATAGAATTCTTACCTTACATAATAAGAAACAAATGGAATTCTAATATATTTTCATGTTCCAATACCTCCATAAAGGAAGAAGACTATCCTCACAGTTCTTAAAGTGTTTTGATAGCATTACCACCCTTCAATAAAAGCTTGGAGGTTTCGGACAAATTGTTCTTTCCTAATAATATTTACAACAAACATGTATCCTAAGGTTATGTATGATTATGATATGCTTGATATATTAATCTATAATTGATAGAGTGAACCCAGAAGCACCACACACACACACACACACTCATATATATTTATACACTAAACAAATAGTATTTTATATGGGCATCACAAAAAGGTTTGATTATGACCTTATGTTTGAAGATTTACATAGTTTTAATACTTTGAAATTTTTTCAAGGAAAATAAGTATCGCTCAAATTTAATAACTTTTATCCTTTTATTTTGAATATTGTAAAAATGGAAATAGTTATTTTATTTAAAATAATTTTATTTTGAAATGTTTATTTAGTTTTAGTCTTGTCAAAATGGACTACTAGTATTTTTAACTTTTCATCATATAGGGGCTAGGTGAAAAATATACACTTTAGCATGAAATAAAGATTAACCTTTCAAATTTGATCACTTCCTAACTTA
The DNA here is from genome assembly GCA_000404065.3 of Pinus taeda. Classification (NCBI taxonomy): domain Eukaryota; kingdom Viridiplantae; phylum Streptophyta; class Pinopsida; order Pinales; family Pinaceae; genus Pinus; species Pinus taeda. Next base: position 2,016 of record APFE030664683.1, read on the forward strand.
CTTTCAAAACAGCACACATCCAGTTATATCCACTAAGGAATTTTCCCATAAACACATACTAACATAGCTATGTATGTCTTACATAACACACGTGAACAATAAATACATGAATTTTTGTGAGTAATATGCCAAAAAATATGAAAACACTCGAACAATAGTTATGTTTCCTTGAATAATGAGAAATTGGTCTAGAAGAATAAATATAACTAAAAAATGAAGTAAAATGACCACCTACATGTATAATCACCTAGGAATGAAGGAATTGGCTATAGGTTTGAACTCTAAAATAAAATTAGAGGGTGGGTACCACATAGTTATTTGTATCCATTAACCACAGGTATAATTTTTTAGAAGGTTAGCATAAATGCAAGAGGCCATTCCTAGTTTTCTCCATTAACATGCTTAAATTATTAATATGAATAAGATAAGATCACATTTTACCACAAAAACATCAATGTATTACTAATTATTCAAAAAATCCCATTAAAAAACTATATAAATATTTCATCAAACAAGATATATATTTATCCTCAAAACAATAACAAGACAACAAACTTCTAGTTGGGGCTCTATTCTTCATTTTGACCATATTTGGTTACAGTGCAGTTTATGTTCTTCATGCCTCCTCTTTTTGAGCAAAATACACTTTGAGAATGAACGTATAGAAAGAAATATAAAAGTTGGGTAATTGGAAGACCAATAGTATGACCTTTAGTTTCTCATTTTTAAAAATCTTCTCTCCCATTCTTTCTCATTTAAGTTACTTTTATATTTTTTTCCTTTTATCTTTTCTACTTCAAAATTCCTTTCTTTTTACATGAGTTATTAAAATTTGCAGATTGTTGAATTAAACCTACAAGGAGTGAGTTTTAAATTCATTCATCCATGCAAATTCATTTTATATGACACATGGTGACATGTAAAATTTGGATTGGATTTTATATCTTGACTTTATACATAGTACTAATGAAAATTGTTTGAATAAAATACATGATTATGCTAATAGGCACTTTATAACCTAGCATAGGGGATATGTTTATGTGTAATGTAAGAATACTAAAAAAGGAAAGATTGATATCTTTTCATCATAGGCAATAGTCTCTCATGTAATTCTAACATATATACATGCAAAAAATGTTGTCAAGAAACCAAAGATGATATGAAAATGTCCCAAAAATCAAACATGAACATCGTTTACAATCACATCCATAAAATGCTTATGGCAATATTGGAAATGCTCGAGCTCGACGACTTCATATAACAACCACAACCCCTGATCCATGTGCAGGTTTTCCTTAAAAAACCCATATGTTGCTTTGTTGTGTTCCTTCAAATATGCACGAAAGTAAATAAAATAAAAGAAACATTGCGTATTTTGTTGTGTGTGGAGCATGATTGTTCAGATATCTTTGTTTTAGCCGAATGTATACCCCAGGAAGTTTTGTACACCCCTCCACGTGGGGGGTACGGGGGGGACTTGTCCCCCACGCGGGGGTCCAGGGGGGCCTATCCCCCCTGGCTGGGGGGTCCGAGGGCCAGCGGTCCCCCGGCCGGGGCTCGGGGGCAACGCCCCTTAAGCTAAAAATAGATGTAAATTTTCCTTGTAAAAGTATAGTAATTTCTAGTCAATCTGGGCCGTTCATTAGGCGGATGATCTGATGGTAAACTTATGTTAGTTTAGGGGTTTTTTTGCCCAAGAAGGAACCCCTCTCTTTTAGAGGGCATGTATTTGAGGCTGTGAGATAGAAGTGTTTACTATCTGATCGAGAAACAGAGAGGTGAGACTGTGAGAGAAAACAGAGTATAATTAAAACAGATTTGTTGTAGGTTGTGTTTTCATTTTGCTCGGATAAAGAAAGGAAGGACTGGCTGTTGGGTGGACGTAGCCCAAACTGGGTGAACCACGTATATCTGTGTCTCTCTTGTTTTGTGCGTTTTCTGTGTTTACATTTCTGCAATATTTTATGTGTTCCATTGTTCCGTAATATTTAATTTTCTAACATATTTAAAGATCCTCCAATATATGAGTAAGTACAACTTTTTGGCATCTTTGCATCTTCTTGACCCAATTCACAATGAATAAGGAGTCGCCAACATTTTGAAGTTGGTCCCAACCATTCTCATTAGCAAAAGCGATAAGGGATTTGCAAGCAAGCAATTCTGCCAATTTGTTTGAGCCTCTTTTGAGGCCCATCTTGACATGGAAAACATCATGCTTAGATAAATGCAAGAAAAACCACCCTCCCCCACCCCACAACATAATTCATCACACTGAGATGCCCCATCAAAATAACCCTAGTGAATAGAGACATCAAGGTCCTCTTGTCCACCCATAGGAAGGCACCTTTGATTGAGACAAATGTCACTATAGATGGGGCATTAATGACAACCATTTCCGAATAATATGGAATATTATGAAACAACACTTGGTTATTAGCTATCTAAATTTCACAACTTACAATAAGAGGAATGACATCGAAGGATTTTGTAGACTTATTTTGGACTTAATATTTCAAATCTAAAACAACAACAGAACCTCCCATTTGCATACAAGACCAAGAAGAGCAATACATCCCAACCAAACTTTCTTAGTAAAAGGATATTTAACAAATATATTTTCAATAAACTCCTCACTACATTTGTAAAGACCACACTAACCAAGGTAAATATTTTGTCTCCTCTCTATAACATCCCATGTAGGGACAATTTTATTAATGATACACTAGACTATCATGTGATATTTTTGTGGCCATATCGACATGAAAAATACTTTCCACCACCAAGAAATATCAAAATTTTGTCGAGTCGGATTTTAATGGATATACACTAATTTGGGATCATAATAACCATGGGGGGAGTGTGTCAAAACTAGCTGACCAACACAGTCAGTTAGACGAATTTTAGATGAATACAATGTATCCACATAATTAGACTATTCCTCATAAAAAACCTCCATGACTTATAGATATGTAATAGAAAGCCAGCCTTGACGCTAGAGGATCGTATGAGTCAGATTGTTTATATGAGCAATTTTGGAGAACATGTGATCTTTAGAAGATCAGTATGGCAATGTGATAATCTATGCCTATTACTAGAACCTGACCATGGATCAGAACCCAATTTAACTTGGTTTCCATTCCCAATCTTCCAGGCCAATCCTGATGCAATCAACTCAAAAGAATTCAATGCAACCCTCCAAACAACTGAAATATTTTGGTGCAGATGTCAGACACAATTTTTAAAAGATAGGAAAAAAAAATGTTGACTTCATATGGTTTAATTAATATTCATAATAAAAAATATAGAAATGTAAAATGGAAAATGTAAGATGTAATGGAAAATCTAAAATACAAATGTAAAATGTAAAATGTAAGGTGTAATGGAAAATCTAAAATACAAAATATAAGATAATGTAAAATGTAAAATACAAAATGTAGAAATTTAATACAAAATAAAAATTCCAAGGCACAGAGCTACCAATTTGATCAAAATAGATTGGCATGTCTATAATGTAAAGTTAGCATAATATTGTTCATTTAACAAGATATTTATTTTATATTATTATTGGTATAATAATCAATCATATTTATTAATATTATTCAAATATGTTATAATTATAATCATCTCAATTATAAGTAGCATTATATTAGACTTACATATATTATTTAATACTCAATGTGACAATTCTCGATCATAGAAGTCGAGAAAGAGAGAGAGAGACTGATGGGGGTTAGAGAGAGATGGAGGTGGGAGAGGGAGGAACAAAGAGAAAGCAAAGGGGAGGGAGAGACGAAGAGGGAGGGAGGGAGATATGGAGTTGGAGGGGGAGAGAAGGGGGGGAAGAACAAAGACATAGAGATATTGAGGTGAAGGCAGAGAGGGAGTGATAAGGGAGAGATGAATAGAGAGTGAGAGGGGGGGGAAGAGAAAGGAAAGAGAGAGAGAAGGGGACACAAAGATGGAGGATGGAGATAGAGGGAGAGAGAATGAGAAAGGTAGGGAGTCAGTGATAGAGCTAAAGGGTGGAGAGAGAGAGAGAGAGAGAGAAAGAGAGAGAGATAGCGATGGTGGGAGGGACAGGGAGGTGGCAGAGAGAGGGAGAGTAAAGAGGGAAGAGATAGAGGATGGAAGTGAGAGAAGTGGACAAGGAAGGAGAGATATATCAAGTAAGAGGAGGAGAGAGAGAGGGAACAATAATCAGATATAGAGATAGAGGTGGAGAGAGAGAGAGGGAGTGATATGGAGAGAGAATGAGGGAGACATGAGAGAAGGAGGGAAGAGAGATAGAATGATATGAGAGAGAATGGGAGAAAAGGGGAAGAGAGAGAGGGAAACATAGAGATGGAGAGAGAGAGAGACAAAGGGAGAGAGAGAGGGGGAGGTGGGAGAGAAAGGAAGAGATATGAATGAAGAGAGAGGACTTTAGAGAGAGAAGGAGAGAGGGAGGGAGAGGGAGGGATAGGGAACGAAAAATAAAGTGTTGAAAATAGCAACAAGAAATGATAAAAATAGAATCCAAAATATTCCAATTTTAATTTGTCCTTGAATTAAAATTCGAATTTAGTCTTACCAACTGCTTGAAAATAATTAATTAATTCATCTTGGATTAATTAGTTGGAGAAATTCAATTTAGAAGTCCTTCTCCAGTCATGCAATAGTTATCCCTTAAATTAAGGAGATTATCCCTTAATTAAGGAGATAAGATTGAGTTACATTTGAGTTGTAATTAGTTAGCTCAATTTACTGAGTTAAGTCCAGCTAAATTAGTTCCAAACTATTTGAGGAACTAATTGTGAGTTATCAGTGAGTTGATGCATGCATGCACTCAACTAATGTACTCCAGATAACTAAAGATTCCCTCATCAGTAACTCATGCATGTCTATTCTGATAAAGACCCAGTTGAGCTAAATGTCAAGGACATTGTACTATCAGTTGCATGTGTTTTCCTATAAAGGAAACTCATACATGCATTCAAAGTAAGGTTCCTTGAGGATTGTGCAGTTTTGAAGGGCATGTGATTAGTGTGAGAGATCAGTTTTCCACTTGGCTAGCCATGAGGATTGTACTGAGAGTTGGCTAGCCATGAGAGCTAAGGCTTTGTATAATTCTGATGTATTTCCAACTTGTATGATAATACAGAGAGTGGGGTTTTTTAGCTGAGGCTTTCCCCAAAGTATTTTCATGTGTATTGTGTATTCATTCTTCTTCTTCTGGTTATATGTGTTCAGTGCAATCTTGCTCAATCTTTAAGCTTCTGCAAATTGATAGTAGAAGTAGATTATAATATTTCGCTTTAGTTATATTGGATTATCGGGTTAATCTAAAGTCAGATTTTCTACATGGTCTTAGAGTGAGATTTGTAGAGAATTTGCAGAATTTCTACATAGCATGGAGAGATAGAATGGAGGTTGTATTAGAAGACAATGGTTTGAAGGATTTCATTGATCAAGATATCCCAAAGCCAACTTCAACTAATGCACAACAATTGGTTGAGTGGAAGAAATGTGTGCGAAAGTGAGATGATCATCCTTGAGGGAATTCAAGACCATATTGTCTCGAGTCTCCATGGGAAGGATACTCCATTTTCAATGTGGAGGACATTGAAGGATCTCTACAAGAATAGTAGCAACCATAGGAAATTGGTGCTCAAGGATAAGCTTCGAAGAATCAAGATGGAGAAGGGAAATACTATTTCCACATATCTAAACAAGCTCACCACATGCAGAGATGAGCTTGGAAATGTGGGAATAACTATTGCCGATGATGATATGGCGAGCCTCGCTCTCCTTGGCCTTCCAAAGAGCTATAATAGTTACCAAGACTCTATGAATGGAATGGAGAAACTGTCGGATTGGGAACGACTATGGTTGGATCTCATGCAGGAGGAGATCAGGAGGAGTATACGAGATGGTTCTTCATCCAAGGATAATGATGAAGAAAATCTAGCCTTAGCAAGTAAGGAAAGGAAAGGGAAGGGGAAGGCTTCCCATTACAAATAAAATTATTCTCACGGAGGGAAGAAGGGTGACAAGTCTAAAGTGAGATGCTTTAAATATCACGAGATGGGACATTATGAGACTAATTCCCCATCGAAGAAATCAAAGAAGGGATCCTCGGAAGGATCGGAAGGTGAGGCATTAGCCTCTCAGTTCGAAAAGGAATTTACCCTCATTGTATGCATGGTGTCATTGATGATGGGTTGTGTTTGGTATCCTGACAGTGTAGCCCCATTCCACATGACCGGCGATAAAAGTTTATTCAGTGCCTCGGAGGAGAAAGACCTCAAGATGTGCATAGAGATGGGTGACAATGGAAGGTATAGTGTTTCAGGAGTGGGCACAGTTGCTTTTTCGAGGGAGCATGGAGCTCCTACAACCTTGACAGATGTGAAGCATGTGCCTGGACTGAGGAAGAACTTGGTATCGGTCACAATGTTCGAGGACAAAAGATACGATGTTGTCTTTAGTGAGGGAAAGGTTTTCCTTAGACAAATCACCACGAGATAGGTGAGACAGATTGGTTCACGAGTCAAGAACTTGTATGCTCTAGGTACAAGATGCATGCAAAGCCTTGAGGAGCAAGGCAAATGTTAGAGACTTGGTGGTTGACAAGGAGAGTAGATTACCTCTCAACATGCAGCCCCAGAAGAAGTCTCAGACAATTGTGGAGGAGCCACAATTGGAGAGGCAGAGAGGAGACTGAGTGAAGAGATCCACTCATTTAGATACCTCCATTAGGGGGGAATTTCGATCCAAGTGGGTAGAGGGATCACATCAAGCCATACCTCCAAGTGTGAAGTGGGGCTATGTGAAGTAATAGTCCCATGAAGGTTGAAATTGGGCAGGGTCCATTGAGAGGTTTTATCTCATGGATCATACCTTGCTACGGGAGCTCAAAGTACATAGTAGCAGGAGGAATGAGTGGGATTGATGCAGTTAGAGATCAAAGAGACAGAGACTAGAGCAGTCAAATACTCAAGAGTGCAGAGAAGGATTGACAATAGTGTAGAAAGGCAGAGTCAACAGAAGCGCAAATTTTTCAGTTGACAGAGGCAATAGCAGTCAGAGACTTTGATGACAGATGCATCAAACTAATTCAGGTTGGAAGTTTTTTTTTTTGTTTCTAGAGTTGCTAGAGCAACAACACTAGAGACAAGTGTTGCATGCATAACATTCCAAAGGTTCACGATCGAGATTGAGTTAAATTCCTTTCTTGTTGAGAGGGAGTGTTGAAAATAGAAACAAGAAATGATAAAAATAGAATTGAGAATATTCTAATTTTAATTTGTCCTTGAATTAAAATTGTGAATTAAAATTCGAATTTAGTCTTACCAGCTACTTAAAAATAATTAATTAATTCATCTTGTATTAATTAATTGGAGAAATTCAAGTTAGAAGCCTTTCTGCAGTCATGCAATAGTTATCCCTTAAATTAAGGAGATAAGATTGAGTTATATTTGAGTTGTAATCAGTTAGCTCAATTTATTGAGTTAAGTAGAGTTAAATTAGTTCCAAACTGTTTGAGGAACTAATTGTGAGTTATGAGTGAGTTGATGCATGCATGCACTCAACTAGTGTACTCCATATAACTGAATATTCCCTCGTCATTGACTCATGCATGTCTATTCTGAGAAGGAAATAGTTGAGCTAAATGTCAAGGCCAATGTATTATCAGTTGTATGTGTTTTCCTATAAAGGAAACTTATGCATGTAGTCAAAGGTAAGGTTCCTTGAGGATTGCGTAGTTCTGACACGGTGTGAGATCAGTGTGAGAGATTAGTTTTCCACTTGGTTGGAGAAGATCATCCTAGAGGAACAATGTAAGGAAATAGGAACTTGGAGGGCAGAGAGGAAGGCTGGTGAGAGGCCATGTTTTTTTGTGATCATCTATGAGGATTGTATTGAGATCTAGCTAGTTGTGACAACTAAGGCTTTGTATAATTCTGATGTATTTCCACCTTGTATGATAATATAAATAGTGGGGTTTTCTAGCTAAGGCTTTCCCCAAAGTATTTTCATCTGTATTGTGTATTGATTCTTCTTCTTCTAGTTATATGTTTTCAGCTCGATCCTTCTCAATCTTTACGCTTCTCCAAATTGTCAGTAGAAGTAGATTATAGTATTTTTCTTTAGTTATATTGCATTATTGGGTTAATCTAGAGTCAGATTTTCTACATGGTCTTAGAGCGCAATTTGTAGAGAATTTGCAGAATTTCTACAGAAAGTCATAGAGTGAGAATGATGAAGAGAGAGATAGAGTGAGAGAAGGCAAAGAGAGAGTAAATGAGAGAGAGAGAGAGAGAGAGAGAGAGAGATAGATATATATGGACACAGAGTGTGTATGTTTTGGGGATGAAATAAAGAGACATAGAAGGAGAGATAGAGGGAAATATAGATATATATGTAGACGGGGAAGAGGGAAGAATAAAGAGGCATAGAGAGTAAGGAAGGGGGGATATAGATACATATTGTGTGTGTGTGTTTGTGTGTGTGTGAGAGAGAGAGAGAGACAGAAAGAGGTGGGGGAGAGGGGGAGGGAGTATTGGAAATGATACTGAGCGG
>APFE030664685.1:0-38872 GCA_000404065.3 Pinus taeda
AACTTCTGAGTACTCAGGGAATTCGATTGCTTCATAATCTGAGAGGTAATATCTTGGAGAGATGTCCGGAGTCTCAATGTCACCCATAGTACTATATCTGCGCATTAAGTGCAATGGAGAAGATCCATGGCTTGGAGTTGTTTCCACACGTGGAGTTCCCGATCTGCTTGAAAATCCAGACTCTGAAATTCCGATTCTGCTGGAAAATGTATGGTTTGAATTTCTTGGTTTCATATTTTTATGCCATCTTCTCAAGCCATTAGCTACCCCTTCTTCAAAGATTGTGTTCTGCGATGAATTTCTTTTTTTGATATTTTTCTTAGCTCTTTCATGCCATCTTATCAACGAACTAACTACTTGTTCGTCAAATATTGTGTTCTTCATGTGAGAACCCATCTGCATAGACTATGTGTCAGTTTTGAACCAAAATAAAATCCCTATACTCAGGTTTAAAAGGACCAGAGTTATCTGTACCGTTTGCGGAAATATTTACCCGCAATTTACTGAACAGTAAGAATAGTGACGTTCAAAAAATGCAGATAGTTTCCAATTTTCTATTAAGATAATGCAGTACGTTCAGAGAAGTTCAAATTCTCTTTCAAAATGGCAAGTCCTTTTATTTTAATGAAACATAAAAAATTTCACCTGTGTGACAAGTGCGTAAAGCGGAAGTGTGACATAGCTACATATAAACTGCACGATTTTCCTGGATAGAACCACAAACAAATCAATTCCGTTATTGTTTAACTCAAAGCATAATCATGTTCAATATTTTCATTATATTACATTACAATGTACGAACATATATTTATTTATATTAAAATATTTTATTCATAATCTGTATTAAATATTTTACAACTAACATAAAAATAACCTCTATATAACCTCTTCCAAAAGCATTTGTTTAAATTAACCAAACAAAAGATCTGTTTTACAGGAATGTGCTTTTATATAATGACATTCTTACCCAATGACGATTCGCAATATGATCGTATAAAGACTATCGTGGAAACAGGAGTCCAACCCAAATTGCCACTGGAATAATTGTGAACGTATTGTTAACTGTGTAAATTCAATATCTCTGCTGATATTATAATTTATTATAATTACTAATGAAAATAGCTTACGCATGTCCACGACAGGAAGGCAAGCTGGAAAGCATTCTGCAGGAACCGTCGAGGCTTTATGTCATTGTCATAAATATAATAATGAAATAAATATAATAGCTAAATATAATAGCCGCAGTTAAAGGAAGTAAAATTTACAATGGAATTATTTCGATACCTGGAATAAAGTGAAATGGATCAAAAAAATAATAAGATCAAGGCGATTGAACCAAAACAACTTATCGGTTGGCTGCACCACTGGTATTCCTCTAACCACAGCATGTCTCCCTTGAATTCCTAACGCCATCTCTAATATTATAAGTTGCAGCTTCATTCCGACTATCAAAACAATCTGCACAAGTAAGGGAGTAGCAATAAACACACAGAGGTCAATAACTGATAAAGGAGGGGCTACGGTCATCCTCAACAAAGACGATTACCATAGTAAGATGTTGGATCATCTTCACAACAGTGGCAGTTATAAAAAACTTGCCAAAAACCCTCTTAAGAAAATCTCTAGGACAGTGGCTCATGCCATCAAGTCTAGTAACTCGGTGGGTGCCCTGTCCCGTAAGCTCATTGAGAGCAATCCCATCTCTCCTAGAATCTATGGGGTGCCAAAAATCCATAAAGAAGGGGTCCCTCTAAGGCCTATCGTCAACACTATCGGAGGTCCGACCTACCTTCTGGCCAAGTTTCTGGCTCTTAAGCTTAAGCCCCTGGTTGGCCGCACTGAGTCCTTCGTGAAGGACTCTGCATCCTTCATCATGGATCTCAAGGATATCAGGCTTGACCCCGAAGACATTCTGGTCAGCTTTGACGTGGTCTCCCTGTACACTTGTATTCCTATAAAAGAAGCCATGGAAGTGATCAAGCGCTTAACAGATCCGGATACCGCTCATCTGGTTGAGGTTTGTCTCACTTCCACATTCTTCTGTTTCGAGGGAGAGTTCTTCGAACAGACCTGTGGTGTCGCCATGGGTTCCCCCCTCTCCCCGATCGTGGCGAATCTCTTCATGGAAGATTTCGAGGCCAAGGCTCTTGCCTCGGCTCGTCTCCTTCCTAAGCTTTGGAAGAGGTATGTTGATGACACTAATGTCATCTGGCCCCATGGCCATGAGGAGCTGGATCGTTTCCTTGATCACCTCAACGGCCAATCCTCAGCTATTAAGTTCACCATGGAAAAAGAGGTCGATGGCAGCCTCCCTTTCTTAGATATTCTTATTTCTAGGAGGAAGGACTGCTCTCTCTCCCACGCTGTGTTCCGTAAGAAAACGCACACAGAGCAGTATCTTCATGCCGATTCCCATCACTTCCCGGCTCAGAAGATGGGTGTTCTTAACACTCTAGCCACGCGTGCCCTCAGGATTTCGGATAATGAGAACCTGGAAAGAGAGAGATCCCACCTCCTTGATGTCTTCGTGGAAAACGGATATAGTAGGCACCTAGGTCGGAAAGCTTTCCTTAAAGCCTCTAAAAATGCGTTGATCAAGAAAGAGCCTAAGGAGCACCAACTAGGTGTACATCTATCCTATATCCAAGGAACCACAGACAAAATTGCGCGGATCCTTAGAAGGTTTGATATTCCCTCCTCCTTCAGACCCCTCAGAACCATCCGTAATTCCCTGCGATCGGTGAAGGATCCTGTTAACCCCAAGGACATGAAGGGTGTGTATCTGATTCCTTGCTCCTGTGGGACACCCTATATAGGGGAAACTAGGCACTCCATCCAGCAGAGAATTTGCGAGCATGCAGCAGATTTGAGGCATGGAAGAACAAAATCCTCAGCCCTAGCAGAGCATGAGGACAAGACTAAGCATCACGTCTGCATCGAGGAGGCCAAAGTCATTGCCAGGGTGGATCGTTTCCATCATCGTAAGTTAAGGGAAGCTATTGAAATTGAGCGTAGACCCATCAATCTCAACAGAGATGATGGCTGGAAGGTCAGTAGAAATTGGATCCCCGCCCTGTCGTCTTAGGATTTCTTCCTTCCCTCTCTGTTCATCCTGGATGCTTTCTTCATGATCGTTCAGTTTAATCTTCTCGAGGTTTCTAGTATTATTAAAGTATATATGTTTGTAACCATTAATCCTATTTGATTTTACCATTTTTTGATGAAGGTCTTTTTCCTGAGGTGGTTGTTAATTTGTTTATTCATAGCGTCGTTATTTTTAGGGTATCTAGATTATGATGTATTCCTTTATTTATGTGATCGTCTTTTTAGTTTTATTTGTGATTACTACCTGTTGTTATTTATTTGCTGCTCCTTGACCTAGCAGTAATAAGTATGGCCCCCCTAGATTTTTCCTATTGCAAGGTGATATGATCAAGCAATTTATTTATTGTAATATATATATATTATCTCATTAAATAAAATAAATTTATTTAATTTTCAAATTGCTATCCTTCTTATGAATAGTTATTAATAAGTGGGTAAATATAATAAAAAAGGAATTTACTTTACTTTAGTAATAATTCATGCATACATTTAGTTTTTAATTTATTAAAATAAATACTTATTGTTTTTAAATTACCTTTGAAAATTATTTATTTTATTATTACCTTTGATATTATTATTATTATTTTTGGAATAAGAATAAGTAATGTATTTATGTAACCTAAATTACGTCCTATAAAGAAATCACTTAATCAATTAATAACAATATATAACATTCATTAGTACTATTTTATTAATATCTTAATTAGGTATATTACTAGTCATTATAACTAATTTTACTAATTTCTAGAAATATATTATTATATTATTAATTCTAATATAATAAAAGTAATAATAATAACATAAAAAAGTAATCTTTCAAACTAATAATTAATTTTTTAACAACCAGTAATATTAATTTATTAATAACCTAATGTTATCTAATTAAATATATTACGTAAGTCTCTAGTCAACACACCTAATTTCACTAATTTCGATAAATAGAATATTGTTTTATCAAATTTAATATTATAAAAATCATAATAATATTAAATTTATTGATAATAGTTGAGTTGGGTCTTAGGGTCCAATATAGCCGTTATATAGCCATTGGAGTCTCTTCTCAGTGTATTTAACTTGCTAGGCCAGATATATGTCTTCAACTTGTCCTAACGATGAACCACACTAGTTGGTTCGAAACGCGTCGACAAAGGTCAATTTTATGTGATTTACGCCGAAGCTACTCTTATAACTATGCATGAAATGCCAAGTGTCACCTATGAGGACTCCTATAAAAGAAGGGGCAAGCCATGGGAGAATGGACTTTTCTTTACCCTACTATTGGATGGATGAGACTATGTCAAAGTAGTGACTACGAGATATAGTGAGTTTGGTGAAGTAGAGGACAATAGAGAGGGGGCTCTTGAGCTAAAGCATGCTCTCCTCTACCAGCTAATACATTCCTTCGTTGTACAACCCCATTGTAGTTCAAGTGTCCGCGAGGAAGGAGAGTACCCAAGGAGTAGGCTGGGAAGTCAACTGATGGGTCATTGCATTCAGATTAAGCACGCTGACAATCACACTTGGGGGCGACTAACAACAAAAGAGGGAAATTAGTGGCAAGACAAGTTTGAATCTCGTCTCTTGGTGAATGGTACCTATGTTGTTATAATATTCTTTTGTATGACTTCCTTATGGTTTTAGTTAATAATATGTAAATTAGATGATATTTTCAATGAAGTGAAATTCAAGAAATTTTTATATAATGCTTAATATTTTTTGTGTTCCCAATGCTATTTTCTTATGGTTGTATTTTTAGTACTTAAAAAAAAAAGTATAGGGTTGGTCCCTACACTTGATATCAGATCTTAGTTGAACCCTTGAGACCTATGGGCCCATGCATGCATGGCTAGTTTTGTTAAATATCTACTACATTCTACCCTAAAATTGTGTATGGTGACCTTTCAAGGCTATTCACTATCTGTTAGATGCATAATCCCATAGTTGTCCAATAGAATTAGTCAAGCCAACACCAATATGTCTTCCATGCACAATAATTTATTATGACCGATATCCTAACTATGCTCAATTTCCAACGTAACTCATTATAATTTTGTGGATTATTAGAAAAATATTTCAACATCTATAAAACAAAAACAAAAAAAAAACATATAACATATTTATTAAATATTGTTTAAATAAACCTTTGTCAAAAGTGGATATGACAAGATTATTATGTTCGATACGTCTGAAACAAAAACTAACACACATTTGATACAACATTCGAGCAAGTAGCTATTGTTAATATGTCTTCCATCAGGTGCCAATTTTGTTTTACACCAAGAATTTTTTTGCGCCCTCAATTTATGGTGGACCTATTTTGGGCCATAGTCTTTGACTGTGCCCTAGCAGCAAAAATGAAAGTCAATTCATTCTCTTAACACCCAAGTACAATTTTGAGCATAACCAGTTTAAAATTTTCATTCCCAGCTTTGAAACTTTTCAATCTGTCCCACTCTAATTTTGTGTGGCATCCAACAACATTTCAAGTCCAGGGAATTGGTTTCTCTTATAAGGTTGATATTGATTGCACATATCTACATTTTTTGCGCACATCTAGTTAGGGTGCTATTTGACTTTGCTCACAGAAATGATTAAGTAGAGTTTACACCTTTGTGTGGGTGAGGTCACTCCTGAGCTGCCATTTTGATCCTGGCTGAAATGTTTCATTCCTGCCCCATGCCAAGTTGGTTTTTGATCCAATTTTCTTGCTGCCAATCACTTGGCCATATACACTGTCAACTCCTCCTAATCCAGACTTTCGTGTGGCCTCTATAGGCCATCAAGCACACTTGCATCGAGCCCCCATTGCGCAGAGATTTCACGGCCAACGTGAGGGCTGTAACTATCATTCCCACCACTCCATTTCCTCGGTTGAGCCTGCAACGAGAGACTTTGTGGTCACTCTGTTTCCCGCATCCATAACTTAGTTCCAACGCTCGGGCCCATCCTAGGCACCATTTCACCTCAATCCAAGGCCATACAATTGGTATTCTCGTTGACTGGTTCTTTCCAAGCTTATCCAGAGCCGCAACCTGTCCCATAGACATCTCGACCTCTTTAAAAAAATGGCATTTTACCTATAGTGAAATTCGTTGCAGGTGAAACCACATTTCTGTTTAGATTTGGTTTGGAGATAAATACACCATATTGGTGAGGGCTATCGATAAAACGTCATTGGCACTCCAGTCCAACAGATTCAAGTAATAATCATCCACAAGCTCAGGGGCATCCAAAGTTCGCTCTGTAGACTGAGGAATATAACGACATGATTTACTGGATTTCGTCACATTATCAATAGCCACATTTCAGAATAGAGGGACTAAAAACCCTCAAGAGGAGCAGGAGCTTTGCTAGTAAAGCTTAGGATCCTGTATTTTTGGAGGCAATATCTCCATCCTGCAATAAACTTGTTGCAATCTCCCTCTTATAAGATGGCATTGTATAAACGCCATTATTATCGTTTTCCTTCTCGGTGAGCATATATCGAGCCACATCAAAATCCATGGATCCCCTATGTGAAATAAACCTATCGCTATTTTGTCTTAAACAGTTGAATGCTCCTGTAGAGGGCGCCTTTGTTATGGTCTTTTGCAGGGTTTCTTAGCACTCACAGACACTGGCGATTCGAGGCTAGTCTACATGCTTCATGAAAATGGTAATTCTGGTGCGGCTACAGTTTGGAACTGCAACTCGGCGATCCCTAGCGAAAGGCTGTATTAGACGTGCTTATTCCACTGATGTTCCAATGGTCAATTTGCAGTTAGCGGGATCCACGTAAATTTTAAAACGCAAGTCACAGATTCGTTATCGCCGGCGGTGGGAGATTATTTTCCACGTGCCCATAAATCCTCTACATGCTTGTTAGATGTAGTTTATGTCTTTAACTTTTATTGATCTGTCAATGGAAGATAGAAAGATTCTCTTTCACCTGTTTATATTATTTTAGGGATTAAGTTGTTTTATGTTTAAAAATCTTTTGGAAATAATAGTTTTAATTGAATTTATTTACCCATATCAAAATAAAAATCTGAACCTTCGTGTCATCTTATATATTTCATAATTAAATAAGGAGAAATAATGAGACTGCCTGCACTAGATGATCTGAAAAGCATATGGCGAATAATGAAAAGGTTATCTTTGAAAATCTATTTCTTTTAAAAAGAGATGGAATCGGTTGCATTATCTGATATATCTTTCATGACTACAAAGAATTGCAATCAATGGGATTGACTTGCTGTCGTTGATTCCGCTTTCACACTGTAATCATAATGTGAGATCATCCTTTGTCTTTGCATCTTTTTCTCATGTTCTTACCCGTAGATTCACCAAAGGAAGCGACAGCTCCACTCAGTCAAGCTTGCCTAAAAAGCTCTCTAACGTGCCCATAAATCCTTTCACTTTCCCAAGCACCATTGAATGGTTAAGGCATGGATAATGATGAGGGTCCAGACTTTATGTTTGAAAACATATAATAATAAAAAATCGAAATTTTCGATACGTTTCAAAATGGATCCCTCTTTATTCAACACACCACACTGAGATTTTTGTTGACTTGTTAGATTCTAACTAAATTTTCATTGACTTGGTAACTTCTAACTAAATATGGATTATTATGTTGAATTTCTTTTGAGACCGGAAAAAGGAAAGTGGTTTTTTTTAGTGATTATTTGTATTTATCGGTATTGTCTTCATAATATAAGATTTTTTTTGTATAAGTAATATATGACAAGTAATTTCACAAATTGGTGGGCAATATTTTGATTAAAAAAAAGACACTTTTTAATGAATATTATCACATATTGAGTATAGACCAAAATGATAAATGTTGATTCTCACAAATATTTGTAAAAATTGAATAAAATGTGGGATCTTAACAACTCTAATCTTATAGTTTTATAATTTATGGACATCTAAAAAAAAAATTCATGCTAAATGGAAGTATGAGATCAATGGCGCCATGCAAAACCAAGTGGTGTTGTGACATAGTCTAGATACGATGGGACATAACTCCCCTCAACCTAAAAGGGTATTCCAACTTATTCTATTTGAGTGTAAAGTGGTTCCATAAGTCACCACCATTCAATATGGCCAATATAAGTGGGATTTCACAATGGATAGGAAATTTTAAAATCCAATATTTTTTGTTTGTTGATAGCTAAGCTCATAAAATCATAAAACATTAGAAATGTATTTTCTCTCTTTTTACTAAGGACATTCTTAGTTTATGTTATGATAATGCTACCAACCACCTCTACCATTTACATGACATGATGTAATCTAAGCATACTATTTGAGTAGATTGATGGTATTCATTGATTAAATATTATTGGAATGTTTGAAATTGATAGGCAAATTATATAATCAAGAATTTATAAATGCATAGATTGTTCCTTTGGAAGTATATAAACATAACAGTAAATTATAGAACCACCAAGGTTGGTTATGATTTTTATTTATTCATTTTTATCTTATAAGGAAAAATCGTGTTAAATTGTGGCAGGATTCATTGGTAAACCATGGTTAAAAGAGGTACAAGAAGAAGTGGAGCAACTAAATGGCGCAACATGGCACCACCACAACAACCGACTCCTACCTCCCCACCCAATGATGGGGAAAACATCACAACACCAAAACAGACACCAGTTGGAGAAGTGTTGAACTTAGTGAGATCATTCCAACACATGTCTGAAGCATTAATAAACCATTTGGAATGGGAGCATGGAAGACCTGTCATACAAAATGAAGTACCCCAAAACACTACAAGCAATGATGTATGTTGAGATTTGGAAAAAGTAAAATTTCCAAAGTTTTGGGGGTCCATGGATGGTCAATCTGCAGAGGCATGGTTAGAAAACATGGTTATGTGCTTTATCCTGAGAGGTTACACCTCAAATATGAAGGCCAAGATGGGTATATTCTAGCTAAAGGGAAACACACTACTTTGGTGGAAGACATTATTAACCCAATTGTGGATGGATATATCCAAAGTAGCTTGGGAACTATTTGAAGAAAAATTTAGAGAATGTTACCTGTCAGAGGAGTTCCTTGAGAGGCAACTAAATGAATTCAATGCATTAAAGCAAGGGAGTCACTCACTGCCAGAGTATGAGGCTCGTTTCATGGAATTACTTCGTTTTGCCCCTCACTTAAACACACAAAAGCCCAAGATGGACAAATTTGTGTATGGACTAAATGTTAACATTCGAGCCAAGGTTAGAATCTTAATGCCTCGCACCTTGCACAAGGCAGTTCAGCGGGAAATCATTGCGGAGGAGGAGATCATGAGCAGTGGACCTAGTAAGTCAACAAGGCCCACAGGATCAGGAGTACCAAGTGGAAACAGTATGGAACGTAGAAATTTGCAAAAGAGTCATGTGCTAAATCATCAAAAGTGGTCAACAAGAAATCAAAGAACACCATATAGACATCCAACTTAGCATTCGCACGATGTACCTCAACAAACTCGTCAACCACAACAACACCGGCCTATGTGACAACACCAAGTCACACCTCCTCAACATCGATCCCAACTATCTGGCTCTTTCCAACAGAGTTCCAGGCCAACTCCTGGTTCAATTGGTAGTAGGAGCCAAGCTCCTAAGACGGGGTGTTGAACTTGTGGAGGTCCTCACTACAAGAGGGATTGCCCTCAAAAGATAGGTAATACCAACTCAACTAAGAATGCAACTATGATGGGGGATCTGGGGAAGGCTCATCACATCCATGCAATGGTGAACAATCACCAGGTCAAACACCAGTCCACTGTGTTGGAAACCTCAGGTAATATTGATGGTATGAGATTTGTCATTTTAATAGATCTAGGAGCTACTAATTGCTTTATTTCTCTAAATGCACTATCAAGGATTAAACATAAAGAAATTGCACAATATGACTTTAGACATGTAGAAATGGCATGTGGTATGAAAAGAAATGTAGGAAGGATGGTAAAGGATAATGAGGTGGACCTGGGTGTACGTAAGACCAAGGTATCCTTGTACTCTACAATTTTAGGAGTCTATGACGTAGTTATAGGAATGGATTGGTTGGAACGACATGAGGCACTCCTAGAATGCAAAGACAATATTCTACATTTCACAGACGATGACGGCCAAAGAAAATCATTAAGGGGAAAGAACCGAGGGGTGTCCCTGAGGTTCATCTCCTCCATGCAACTAATGAAATATACGCGAAAGGGATGTCAAATGTCTTCGGTGTTAGCTTTAAACGATAAGGATGATTATGAAAACCTTGATAAACATCCATTACTTGTTGAATTTAAGAATGTATTTCCCGAAGAACTACCCGGGTTACTGCCAAAAAGGGAAATTGATTTCACCATCAACCTTAAACCAGGCACTGAGCCTATTGCAAAGGCACCCTATCGTATGTCGGCTCCAAAGCTAAAGGAATTGCAGATCCAATTAAAGGAATTGTTGGACTTTGGGTTCATTCGACCTAGCATATCTTCGTGGGGAGCCCCTGTGATTTTCGTCAAGAAGAAAGATGGGTCTTGGTGACTGTGCATTGACTACTGCCAGTTGAACAAAGTGACGATAAAAAATCAATACCCTTTGCCAAGGATAGATAACTTGTTTGATCAAATGAGGGGGAAACTGTGTTTTCAAAGATAGATCTGAGGTTGGGATATCATCAACTGAGAATCAAGGAAGAAGATATCTCGAAGACAACCTTTAAGATAAGATTTAGGCATTATGAATTTGTAGTTTTACCCTTTGGACTGACAAACTCCCTGGGTGTTTTCATGAGTTTGATGAACGAGATATTTTAAGATTACTTAGACAAGTTTGTACAAGTCTTTATTGATGACACTTTGATCTACTCAAAGACCCCAAAAGAGCATGGAGAACACTTGAGGATAGTTCTACAATGTCTTAGAGAAAACCAATTATACGGGAAGTTGTCAAAGTGTTCCTTTTACCAAACCAAGATTCATTATCTTGGGCACATTATCTCTGGGGATGGTATCGCAATAGACATGGTAAAGGTCGAGGCCATCATGGAATGGCCAACACCAACCAATGTTCATGAAATATGAAATTTCATGGGCATGGCAGGGTAGTATCATAGATTTGTCGAAGGGTTTTCGAAGATAGTAAGCCCCATTACCAAGCTCGAAAGAAGGAACAAGAAATTCATTTGGACTAAAAAATGTGAAGAGTCTTTCCAAAGGTTAAAGGTGTTATTAATGACAACACCAATTTTGAAGGTGTCGATGTGGAACAAGAATTTTCGGTTTGCACTGATGCCTCCAAGGAAGGGCTTGGTTGTGTGTTGATGCAAGAAGGAAGAGTAACAAGAAATTCGTTTGGACTGAAAAATGTGAAGAGGCATTCCAAAGGTTAAAGGTGTTATTAATGACAACACCAATTTTGAAGGTGTTGGATGTGGAACAAGAATTTTCGGTTTGCATTGATGCCTCCAAGGAAGGGCTTGGTTGTGTGTTGATGCAAGAAGGAAGAGTAATAGCTTATGCATCAAGGAAACTTAGAAACCATGAAGAAAACTACACAAACCATGATCTAGAAATGAAAGCAATCATTTATGCACTAAGGATTTGGAGACACTACCTTATAGGAAGGAAGTTTGATCTTAGGA
Organism: Pinus taeda; assembly: GCA_000404065.3. Lineage (NCBI taxonomy): Eukaryota > Viridiplantae > Streptophyta > Pinopsida > Pinales > Pinaceae > Pinus > Pinus taeda. The sequence continues at coordinate 11,722 of APFE030664685.1, forward strand.
CTGACCATTATGGGCTACAACACATATTCACTCAAGAGCACTTAAATGCAAGACAAAGATTATGGTCCGAGCTAATTAGTGAATATGATTTTGATATCACTTACATAAAAGGAACGGTAAATAGGGTGGTTGATGCTTTAAGTAGGAGGCCTTGAATATTTTCAGTGATTCCCTTAAAGACAAATTTGAGGGAGAAACTGCTTGATTTACAATTTAAAGACACATGGTATCAGGAGGTTAGAAAAGGTTTAAGGGAGGATGGAATGAGGGTCCCAAAATATGAAGAATACTCCCTTGATAATGATGGACTACTACGATTTCGGGGAAGGATATATGTACCACCAAATGAAGATACACACCATTTAATCTTGAATGAAGCCCAATGTGCAGTATACATGGCACACCCTAGTGTTAAGAAGATGAGTGCGGGCCTGAAACCACTCTTCTTTTGGAAAGGGATGAAGAAGGACATCGTGAACTTGGTAGAAATATGCTTAGAGTGTCAACAAGTAAAAACTGAACACAAACATCCAGCAAGGTTATTGCAACCCCATGAGATACCAAAATCTAAATGGGAAGTTATATCAATGGACTTCATTGTGGGACTACCAATGACCTCAAGAAGACTTGACTCCATATTTGTAGTGGTGGACACATTGACCAAGCGCGCCCATTTCATACCAATTAAGACTACATATAAGGCACCAGAAATAGCCAGGGTTTTATTAATAAGATTATGAGATTGCATTGAGTGCCTAGGAAGATCATATCTAATAGGGGAGCAATGTTTACAAGAAGGTTTTGGACCAATTTCCAAGAAGCCTTGGGAACCCAGTTGAACTTCAAACTTCTTATCACCCTGAGATAGATGGGCAGACAGAGAGAACTAATCAAATCCTTGAATACATGCTTCAGATGTATGTGATGGACCAACAAAAGAGATGGGAGGAGTTTTTACCCCTCGTGGAATTTTCTTACAATAATAGTTATCAAAGTTCCATCAAGATGGTGCCATTTGAGTTCTTGTACGCAAGACCTTGTAGAACACCTCTCAGTTGGGACCGACTAGAGGACTGAGTATTAATAGGAGCAGAAGTGGTGCAAGAGATGGAAGAACAAATGACTATGATTAGGGGGGGGCTAAAAGAAGCACAAGATCGACAAAAGAGTTATGATGATGTTCATCGGGTAGACCAAAGTTATGAAGTGGGAGATAGGGTGTTCCTGAGAGAAAGGCCCCAAAAAATTTCTATAAGAATTGGAAAGGGAGAAAAATGTCTCCACGGTTTGTGGGACCTTTTGAAATATTAGAAAGGAAAGGGACAATGGCATATAGGCTTGCCTTACCTCCGTATTTAGTGTGTATGCATGATGTGTTTCATATTTCTATTTTGCGTCATCATATTTCAGATCCTTCGCATGTTATTGACTTTGATCATTTGTAGGTTTCGGACGAGGGAATAGTAATGGCCGAACTAGTTTGCATACTAGCCTAGTGAACTTTTCAGGTTAAATGACGGTTAGTGGACCAGGTTAAGGTCCAGTGGGACAATTATAGTCCTAGTTCAGCTACTTGGGAGGACGCCGAGGAGATGCGTCATCATTTTCCTTACCTATTCCAAGGACTTCAAGATGAAGTCTATTATTAAGAGGGGGTGTATGTAGTGCCCCACTCTAGTTGACTGACAGGGATATGACATTAACATTTATTTAGCCCTAAGGCCCACACATTATTCTTTGAGGACCTCAGGTTGAGGATCCAGACACATGACTCTATTATTAGTGGTTGTGATGTTTATGTATGTTCTCCATTGATATTATGATGAAGATAACATTAATGGTTATGTATGTTATCTATTGGTATTATGATGATTGTAGCATTCATGGTTATGCATGTTCTCTATTGATATTATGATGATTGTAGAATAAATGGTTATGTTTGGTCTCTATTGAATTTATGATGATGATGCCAGTAAAGGATATGTATGCTCTCTATTGTTATCATGATGATGATAGCTTTGATGGATATGTAAGTTTTCTATTGATATTACGATGTTGATAGATTTGATGGATATGTATGTTTCCATTGATGCTATGATGATGATAGCCATGATGGATGTGTCCCCTATGTTACCTACTTGAATTAGTTCTAGTTCGCAATGAACAATGATGCGAATGACTAGGTGATGTTGATAATGCTATTATGACAATGAATAACACCGAGAAACTTTGTTACTGATTAATATTGAGTGTGGCAAGAAACTACCAGAGGCACTCGCATATGATGACTTGAAGACACCTGGTTTGATGAAAATTTATATTTTGTGTTTGAAATTCTAAGTCAATTTTGAAACTTGCTATATATGTTTCTCTATATTCTAATGATATGTTAGTGGTTGCAGACACATATTAGTTTTTTGGCTGAATGAATCACATATGGGTGATGGGGTTGTACAATTGGATGGAACTACATGGGAGGGGTGGGACAGTGTCCCTAATCTCACCCACTATCACTCCCGTCATGACTTGGGCTGGAAAGGTTGAAACACCTTTGCATTGAAGATCATGATGTCATGAGGACGGGTCCCAAAGTTGGGTCACTCATGAGGATTTTACTGTGGGGCGCACATCAAGGCAGATTCCTTGATCCCTGACACCATTAGTCTCACTATAGCAGGCAACATAAGAAATGATAGTGGTCTCTGTCATTGCACCTATACTTTCCCCTCATAGCCATTGAATACTTGAAGGGCAAGTGGCATGGCACCCTTGGAACTTCAAGGGAATTTCTTGAAGGGTGCGACCAACTTGGCACCCTTGGAATCACAAATAAACTGTGAGGCATGACACCCTTGGAACTTCAAGGGAAGTTCTTGAAGGACACGACCAAACTTGGCACCCTTGGAATCATTAAAAATAAATAAATTAATAAATATAATCAAGATATGAAAACCAGGTAAATTCACATAAGGGTAAATGATATCAGAATCCGAGGTAATTAAATCAAGAATAAAACTTGGGTTAAGAGGATCATAGGAAGCAATAAAATATTTTACCTTAAAAACTCTACCTTTTCCATGTTGGAAAATATTAGGTAGATAATGTAATTTAATTAGGTAAAAAGGGGAAAGAGGGACATAAATGTAAGGATAAATATTAATCCTAAAATAGTTAAACCTAATTAAGAGAATATTATGGTGAATTAAAATAAGATTAATAAATTAAATTTTAGAAAAAATTAGAGAACCTCCATGTGGCAACAACTAACATAAGAATATCCATCTAAGAGATAACTTCAGTTAAATTAGGGAGTAGATTGGGGATCAAATCTTCACTTATCAATTGACTTTAGTAATGAATACAAATTAAGGGGTAAAAAGGGGGATCAAGAGACAACAAGGAGAAGAAATAGGAATCTTGTTGAGGTGACAAAAAATATTACATACAAACTAATCAAAATATTACTTGGCGGGTGAATAATCAAACTATTGGATTATCAAAAATAATTAATTATGCATGAAATGCCAAGTGTCACCTATGAGGACTCCTATAAAAGAAGGGGCAGGCCATGGGAGAAGGGATTTTTCTTTACCCTATTGTTTGATGGATGAGACTATGTCAGAGTAGTGACTATGAGCTATAGTAAGTTTGGTGAGGTAGAGGACTTTAGAGAGGGGACTCTTGAGCCAAAGAGTGCTCTCATCTACCAGCTAATACATTCCTTCGTTGTACAACCCCATTGCAGCTCGGGAGTACGCGGGGAAGGAGAGTACCCAAGGAGTAGGCTGGTAGATCAACTGGTGGGTCATTGCATTCGAATTAAGCACGTCGACATTCACACTTGGGGGTGACCGACAACAAAGGAGGACAATTAGCGACAAGTCAAGTTTGAATCTTGTCTCCTGGTGAATGGTACCTATGTTGTTATAATATTATTTTGTATGACTTCATTATGGTTTTAGTTAATAATATGTAAATTAGATGATATGTTCAATGAAGTGAAATTCAGGAAAGTTTTATATAATGCTTAATAATTTATGAGTTCCCAATACTATTTTCTTATGGTTGTATTTTTAATACTTTAAAAAAAAAGTATAGGGTTGGTCCGTACAGATAGCTATACATTATTAAGGAGTATGAACACTACTCCATGGCGCAGGAACAACCATATCAACCCACTAATGACATTAACTTCAAGGTGCAAAAAGTGGATCTTCATGGCCAAGTGATAGTAGAAATTATTCAGCCTTGGACATCCCCAATTCATGATCTCTTATTCATGAAAAATCCAATTCACTAGTCTCAACTCTTTAGCTTGGTAATGATCTGATGAAAAATTCAAAATTTGAGTCATCTTCCAACCTTTATTATCAATGACTATGTCAACTTGCAAGAATTTGTTGAGAACATGATTATTTGGAGGGAAGTAGGATCAAGAAAGGAGTTGTGAGACAAGAAGGTCTCAGGTGACATTGTCTATGAAAAAAAGTTTTCTAGGAAGGAATATGTTCAATATCATGAATATTTTAGGTGCTTTTAGCCCCACATGTTAGGGAATTCAACCATAAGTCAAGAGACTTCATGTTTTTTTGGATCTGATTGGTTTCCACAATAGTCATTAGCATGTGTGATCAAGAAAATAGAGTGGTAGTAATCTTCATTTTGGTTATTTTATGGAGCCAGTATCAAAGTCTCTCTTGCTTCATGATTTCATGAGTAACATTGACAAGTTTTCCCACACTTTTATTAAGAAAGATGACTACAACAAATCCATCCATTGTTGGATTGAGGTAGCTTGCAGTATGTAGGTAAACATTGGCATTTCATTGATCTTTGCTCATTTGATCATGATCCTCCCTCATACTTTGCCTAAAGGGCGAAGTTCCATCATATGTCTACTCAAGGTTTGATGTTTCATTATTTTGGTTTTTAACCAAGCACAAAGGTAAACTTTACGATATGGTTGAAGTTTTCAAATGGTTGCATTGGATTTATGATTTTAATTAGCATGTTATATTTTCTACGTTAGAGTAGGGTAGTACGAATAAGTTCATTAGCATGAGAATTATACTTACTCATGTGTTTCATTTTATTGTGTTGCATTTTCCTTCTAGATTAGAGGTCATTTCCTTTATGCATGATTTATTAGTTGTGTTAGGAAGGGATAAGGCACTTGTGCCCCTATCCTTCCCTAGTATTTGATGTTTATTTTGTGAGATTTATGTAGGTCGCATGTTATGAAGATTTCAGGTTCTCAAGAAATTTCAAGAAGAGCACATGTCTCGCAGTTGGAGCTATATATTACCCCTCTTTTAGTAGGGATACCCAAAATTTCTGGACCCAACCATTTGTAAGCCCAACTGTGTGAAATCTATGTTCCTAGAAGGTCATGTTCCCCTTAGTTGGACAACCATGATTGATCCTCTTAGTTCATCTTCATGGTGCTTAATTTTATGACTTTATTAACTCCCCTTTGGTTGTTGGTAACTCCCTACCTTGATGGACATGCTTATGTCCTAGGTTGGTATGTGGGCATCATGGAGGTGAGTGTATTAGGACATAGTAGCCTTGTAAAGGTGAATACATTATGTAAGGGTTGAAACACACATCTTATTATTGTACTAGTGCACCTATCTTAATTCCGCACATGACCCATTTCTCTTATGTATGCACACCTCTTTGTCCATGACCATCATTCTTCATGGTAGTGTCACAATTCATGATGCATTTGCACTCCCCAAGCCAATATTTGTTGTAACCTAATTTGACGCTCTTTAAATTGGGCTATCTCTGCAAATTTTATTTCACTTGGACACTCATCCCGTATTCGCTAGCATTGTTCTATCTCTTAAAAACTCATTCTTTTCCATGCTAATATGCCCCTTACAATTAGCCTCTACCTCAGTTATTTAAAGTCACTGATCAGAATCACACCCACTTTGAAACATTTGAACATAACAATGATGTAAAAATTTACCACATTCAAATTACATGATATAATTTAACGGCTAATCATTTGATAAACTTAAAAAGTTTCAACAATAATGAACAATATTAATATTATAAAAAACCTTATAAATCATACTAATTAATGTTATATATGAATACATGTGTATACTAATATACAATATTATTATGTAACTATTCAATATATAATAATATTATCAATCAAATATTATTACATATATATAAATATGTTTAATATTAACTTGAGCAATAGTTTTATTATTTCAAATGATAACCACGGTCAAATATTATTTATAATAATATAACAATGACATGTGTGAAAATATCAATAAATAATAATGCACATATCATTTATAATAATATAACAATGGCATGTGTGAAAATATCAATAAATAATAATGCACCTAAAAGGTAAAGTAAATAAAATAGAACTTTTATTTCAAAACAAAACCCACTTTACATGCACATGTGAAATCTTATTAGGAAACTCAAAAGGTTATATTCTGGATATTTTTCTACCTGATATGTTTTACCATTATCAATCTTGTGAAATCCTTTTGATACATCAAGCTTACACGTCACATTTAAATTTCACATACTTTTCTACTCGATATCAAAAAATTTACCATTCATGTATCACCTCTCAACTTTATGCTTTCATTTTGTTATTGGTTTTGATTGAAATTTGAAAACATATTTTATCAAAATTAAACATGAAAAATGGTCCAATATTTTAGGGTTTAATATGTATGAGTTAAGTGGATAACTCTCTAATATAAAAACAAAAATAACCTAATTATCTTACATATAATGAGAGGCACGCAAAGTATACATTGTAGTTACTTCAAAATTATTTTAAGAAAATGGTGATACACTGATGTAAGAAGGTAAATTTACTTCATTTTATTTCTAAATCATTATGTAATTTTTATGGGACCAATTCTCATTTTATGTGATACAAGAAGGTTAATGAGAGATGGTTTCAATATTCTAGGAATAAAATAAATTACAACAAAGAAATAATGTATATTACTAAATGACCACGGATTCAACAAGAGAAAATTAATCTAAATTACCATTACCTTAAAGTTGTTATCAAAGGAACATTTATAAAAATGGAAATAGTAAACCAATTTTCAATGAAATAAAAAGCCCTTCAAGCTATCAAAGGAGGAGTTTTTTATGCAAGGGTAAATTTTTTTGTAGTAAATCAAAGATATGTAAGTAGATCTATCTTCTACAATGTAGATTTGGTCCATATCCTCTTATGGTGAATGCAAAATTTTTCTTATGTGAATTCAAAAATATTTTCTTTCTTTTTATGTAAGTATGCAACTTTGTAAGATCACAATTTAGTCAATAAAATAATTATTCATAGGCCGTGATTTTCTATTAATGTTCTCCTCACCACTTTAACTAATTATTACATTATTATATATAAATATACAATATTTCTTGGATATTTTTTATTGTTTGAGTTAAGGTTTGATTTATTTATATTTTTCGAACTTCCAAACTCATTTGAAATACATTATCCTTTATTAGTAGTCGTAGATATATTTGTCAAAATTTGAATGTTTCTAATTGCTTTGTAAGTTATTAAATTTACATGAAGGATTCATTGTTTTCATTTATATAATGATTTTTTTGGTATAAATTTAGTACACTTTCTACTATTAAATATATGTGGAAATACTAATGTTATGACCATTATGTTTAATATATGTCTTCTATGCGAGTGGATACCAATGCTATTCACTTGGGTATATTCTTCTTCTTAACATATTGTCTATTAACTTTGAGAAATATTTTTAATGGAAATGATGATGTATATTGGATATTTTTCGATCAACATGTTTTAATTCGAGCATTTATTATCTCCACTATGTTAATAACTCCTAACTTTCTTTATCTTATATACAATCATTAATATGGCAATCTAACACTTTAAATGATTTTTTTAAAGTAGTTTGAGGCAATTATCATTTGTAACATCTTGAGGGTTACCCTGTCTAGTCCAACGGGCCAACCTATGACCTAAAGCAAGGAAGTTTTGTAAACTTCCATTAGATGGCCTCACATAAACGACTGGATAAAGTTGTCATTGATGTCAATAATATGGCTACTTGGGTGCATTGTTGAAGATGACAAAACCCTAGCCTTGTTGGAAAACCCTTTGCTTGTTAAGAACCTTAAGGCGAAAACCTAACACTGTGAAGAAACCCTAGATCCTAAGTGCATGAAACTCTAATTTGAGGAAATGGTGTTCCTAGGTGATTGTTGAAAGCAATCCCTAACCCTAATTTGAAGAAAAGGTGTTGATTAAAAATCCTACAAGAATATGTCTTGACCTTTGAGGGATGACCAAAATAAAAGAATATACCAAAGACTTAAAAAAACAAGAAGCAGAAATCGCCAAACATATAATATACTATATTTATATCCAATATAAAATATATATATATATATTTATATTTATTGATATAAAATATATAATATATATCGACAATAAATAAAAAATGTATTTACCACATATATTGGACATTAACATATATCATGCATATATCCCTTATAATATAAAAACTATCAATTGGACATATATATCTATTAAACATACATATCGTACGTATAACCTCAATGGTCCCCACACATCCACATCGGTGACTGAACAATCATCATTCACACCTCGATGGTCAACATGTCTCGGCATCCAAATATACTGCGGTGGTCCTTGCTTCGTACATATCCACGTCAACGCTCATTCGTCTAGATCAGTGTATGGGTTTCATATGAGAAATTAAACAACGAGCAATTTTTGTTGCCCATTGCTCTTGTCCGATCACGTTCGAATCTTCCTTCTCCGATCACAATATAACTACATGTCAACGCTCCCACGGTCATGATTATTTGACTTCTGAAAAAGTATATAAATCATTTGTTTGGCTCAGGGGTTAAATTTTAAGTGACTTTATCCGTCAAGGAATTCTTTATCACGTTTTTATTTTTAAATTGACCATCATATGACTTTTAAAATTTATTTGTACAAGTTTCATCTAATTTCAAATTGTACTCATAATTTGTCTTTTTTTGGAGGCCAAATTTGTAGTCTTTTTTGTGCTTGCAATGTCAGTGACTTCTGATACACAAACAGTTTCTAAAAATATCAATTATAATTTGGTTTTATCTTGAACATTAATAAAACGTTTGGTCACATTTATAAAATAAATCAATATAATGATGTGCATTGTTGATTAAAGGGCAATTGGTTCTCAATGGAATAAACTTTTCACATTACAATAATTGTGGTTCGTGAAACGCTAGAGTTTTTCTGAAGTGTTTTGGGATAATTTCAAAGATGCATGAACAAGAGTATAATAATTTTATATCTTTGGAGATTTAATACAAATGCCAATGGAAGAAACTTTTTTCATGAGAAGATGGGACCTCTTAAATATTATGATGTGCTTTTTATGATGTGCGTAGATAATTGATTAAGACCAGTTGGTTCTCACTGGAATAAACTTTTCACCGTACAATAATTGTGTTCATGTAGGGTCTCGTAAGTGACATACACCTACACACCGCTTCTCCCACGGTATCTAAGTTTCAAAAATACAATAAAATTTACCATAGATGGGATTTGAACAAAAGACCTACGATTAAGCTGGGTTCATTTCAAATTGGGAAATCTCCAAACATTTGCATGTTAAAAGGCAGACATAAACTACAAAATTGAACCATTAATGAGATGCAGTAATTAGAAATACATACCAAACAAGCATACACAAACAATAAAAAATAAATTGAATGATTGATGAGTTGTTATGTTTGACAAAACAAAAATTAAAAGAGAGACAATCGTGCATTCCATAAAACCCTAATTAGAATCGTCAAATTTAAACAGAACAATTTTAGTTTTTCCCTCCTATTTCCGTAGTCGTCAATTTAGTTTGTCTCTGCTATTCCTACCATTGTTTATTACGGTTCGATAAATTAGTTAGCAGTGTTCCTATAAAAAAAAAATTTGAATGTAATGAAATTAGAAAATAAGCATAACAAACTATATTATGTTTGACAAAACATAGTATATTTAGATATGATTTACAAACCACCATTTGGATGATGCACATAATGAGTTTAATGCCGCTCAATTCCTAAAAATAACTAAAATAATAATTTCAGCAAGCAGAGGAGGAATAGCCGGAGCCCGGATGGACAGTAATAGAACTCTCTAGAAACCATCCATTAAGCAAACGCCATACCTGTAGAAAGTTCCCGAAGCATAATTTCTTGATTCCTCTTTGGTTTTGTACATCCATGAAATGAAAGAAGTTCAGTCCTCCCACAGCAAATTGTGTAGCCGATTCATTAATCGCTCTTCACGCGGACAAATTCATTCCTTCATCGTATAGCAGATTATGGTTTGGGAATCACCAGTATGTAGAAAGCGGAACCCAAGAAGGTGAACCTCACGAACTAGACTGTAGTGCAAGGACAAATCTTAATTGTGGAATTTAGAATACAACGGCTCTCACCGGAGTTAAGTTGCCTATTGTATTAACAAAAGATGTACAATTTATATACTAAAAGCACATGAAAACTAGAAACTAATTGTTGATGAATTTCATAGACACTGCGATAATTTTTTTTACTGTTCGAAAGTTGTGTATACCTCAGGTTAAACACATACCCAATAGAAACCTGATGCCCCACTGTTACATAGAAAATCGAACTGAAGGCGTTAAACCGCGCGAACATTGTAATTGGCGTGAGAAGATGCTACCGGTGTTTAGAAAGCCAACGCCAAGTCACTGCTATGCAGAAAGCGGAACCCAAGACACTCAACCTGGCCAAAAACACAACACAAACAAAATTGCAAAAAAAGGCCCAAAAACAAGACACATGAAGGATCATTGTAGTGGAGGCTTGAGGGACGAGGGCTCAATAAACATAAAGGAAATTGAATGCAGATGTCTGGGAAACACCAAGGAAATTGAATGAGAAAGATAGCGATTAGAAATTTATCTGGTAACTGTCATTTCTCTCTAAATGCTCAAGTACTAAACCCAAAGGCAATTGAATGCGAATTGAATGCAAAAGTCTCGCAAACAGCAAGGCAATTGAATGCGAAAATCCGCAGATCTGATAACCATCCGAAATTTATCTGGTCACTGTGCTTTGTCCAGAATTTAGGTACACCTCACAGAGTTGGTTAAAATACCAGCTTATCAAAGAGAAATTACAAAGTCTATCAATCTATCTCAGAATGTGAATATAAATGACATTGTGAATTTGCAAGAAGATAAATCAGTAGTGGTTTTTGGTTCACATGTGGAGGATGTAGATTCTTCAAAACCTCCTTTCTACATTTCTTTATTGGTTCATGATTTATTCTTGCACAATTGTATGTTTGATTCAAGAGCCTCACATAACCTTATGCCATTATCAGTGATGAAACAACTAAACCTACAAGTTACTAAACCTTACAGAGACTTGTATTCTTTTGATTCACATCAATTCAAATGTTCGGGGGGCATTAAAGATATGGTGGTATCATTAGCCCAGATTCTAGCCAAAAGTTTGGTAATGGATGTAGTGGTAGTAGACATCCTTGCTAGGTTTGGAATGTTACTATCTAGGTCATAAGGGGCTAAATTGGGTGGTGTTTTGAAACTAAATTTTTCTTATGCTGTCATTACCAATTTTTGGTGGGAAAGAAAGGAGGTTATACAGAGAAACAAAATTCATTAGAACAATCACAAATAACGAAGCCAGTAATCCACTTGTATCTAGCTACGAAAAAGATGACTTTTCTTGCTTCATGCTGCATGAAAATGCAGAATTGGCTATAGATAACCAAAGGCAGCGTACTTCAGCCTGTGTAAATACAGAGTTGGAAACAGAAAGGATGTGAAAGTGCTTCTTTGATGGAGCCTATTCTAAAGAAAGAACGGGTGATGGTTTTCTTTCACAGGATTAACATATTCAAGATCACAATATTGGAACCTAGAAAGAGCCCAAGTTGGTGAAATTGTTCAAGGAAGTTTCACTTAATTATAAGGAGATATATATTAGGCTTTTCAGGCAATACATTGATGTTTTAGCTTGGTACTATGAGGATCTCAAGACATATCAAGAAAGCAAGTTCAACAGACTCGGATGCTCTGTCAAATTCATAACAGAGAATGCTCAAATGTTTAGTTCAAAGAATCTTGATGGTGAAACTCTACAGTTGCCTGTCAATGGGCAGTATTTTAAGCATTACTTCTAGTTCTGAAGCATAAGCATCCTATCATTGTAGATATCAGAGTGAACTCATTGTACAAATTCCATAGAAGTTTAATTGGCTAAGTAATATGTGACTCCATGCCCAAGGTGAAGGCACTAATATGTGGTTCTTAGTGCTCCTGAGGTAGAAGCACTATCCCCAGGTGGAGCCAAATGTTGTAGCATTCATTATCACTTGAGGTTACTTGATAATATTTAAAAAGAAAAATAAATAATAAATAAATAACACAATCAAATATTATGTATGTAATTTAAAAAAAAAAAATCAAAAGACAATGGGCCCCACACATTGTCTAAAGGTCATGCAGGTTCAAGATGAGGGATCAAGCGATAGCTTGATAAGTACATTGAAGTGTGTTGCGAGAAAGCAATGAGCACGAAGATTAATTATAGTTCAACCTCCGCAGTTGACCGTGACATTAGCATGGTTGACCGCAATGTGTGGCCTAAAATTACTGCGGGGGTTCAACTTCGTTGAAGCTCCAATACATTCTTTACCCTCGCGGTGAGATCCCAAAGCTTTCCACCCACATCACTCATTCCACATCTTCCACCGCTTTCATCTGTTAATTTCTCACGTCGCTCACCATACACCACCACATCATCCACTACTCCATTAAGGCTCAAGCTATAGATTCTAATAGCAAGTAGCAATCCCCCATCATTCTCTGATTTCCATTACTTTTTATTATCTTGTTTTCTTGAAATGAATCAGGTGTTTTTACCCTCAAATGTGATATTTTGTAATAACTTTTACTTTAGACAGTTAGGAGAATAGTTAAGTAATTTGACAGTTTTGGTGATTACCAACTGTCTCATAATGTATAAAAAGAAAAATATTTATAGAGAACAGGTTTGAACTTTGGAGAACCTGGAGACTATGCCACTATATTATTGATAAAACTATTGATTAATGAAAGAATCGGAAGCTTTCCACACATTGTAGGGTATGATTTTGTGACTTCTCTGTTATGAGTCATTAAATGTTTTCTTCCTTTAAGTATGGTAATAAAACTGCAAGTCTTTATTTCTTATGTAAATGAAGTTAAAATCCCTTAAAGGAGTGCTCCTATACTTGAAGTTCCCACCTCTGCGATTCTTCTAAGTTACAGAGAGTAGTTTATGTGTAGAAGAACAGATTATCTTTAACTTCTCCAAGAGTCACAGATATTAAATTACATGTAAAACAACATATTGACTATGACTTATTTAAGCTTTCTTCATTCATCATTTATATTCAGTAATCAAATGGCATTCTGAGATTTTCATGTCACCTAAGTATTGAGGGTTTAAAAACAAGTCTTTCAAATCCTTCATTTGAGAATACAACATACAATTAAGTGACAAACAAGTGACAATAATTATAAACATTAATGTTTTAAGCACAATTTCTACACAGCGAGGAAATTGGTTTCTTAAGGGATAACATTAATTGGTGTCGTTGCCGGGGAGAGAAGACAATAACACTTTTCCCTGAGTTTTCAATAATTTCCTCTGGTTGTTGAGTGAGGAGGAAATATTTGGTTGTTTTGAACAAAAGCAATAATTCTAGCTCCAAAGAGACCCCATACAAGGTCAAATACTTCACAGCAGAAAGTTCAAGCCCTTTTAGATCTTGAGATGATAGTTTCAAAGAGGGTTGGAAGGCCTAAAACTCCACTTACACCAAGTCCTACATTGTCTGCATCAGGCAGAAGTTCATCACATCTTTCACATTCATCTTTTATTGACCAAGAGTCACCTTCTACATCCACTTCATTCCAAGAACGCAACTGTTAAAATAGTCCTTAGAGTCTATTTTTTTCCAGTATTTGCTATAGTTATTCAATGTGAACCTATAACTACATTACCACCTTTGCACATTCCATTTACTCCTCAATGAAGTTCCACATTTGCTGGAAATCAAGGTTCAGTAAATTTAAGAGCAAATATGGCAGCACCTGCATTTTTTATGAATAGATATGCACCTATTCAACTGCCACAACAGTTGAATCAAATGCCACAAGAATACTTGAAGATTCTTCCTCGTTTCACAGGGGAGGATGAACAAACAATAGAGAATCATATATCAGTATTTTGTAATTTCGCAGAAAACATAAATGTTGAACACCTGGATGTTGTTCTAAGACTTTTTGTCGAATCCTTGGATGGAGAAGCAAGAAAATGGTTTAAAGGGCTTCCTAATAACTCTATTACAACATGGGAAGAGATAGAGCGCATGTTCACCCAGAGATGGGTAGAAAAAAGAGACCATGGGTATTCACTCACAGAGTTTAATGCTATCAAGAAGAAATCTAATGAAGGTGTTGCTAAATTCATCAGAAGGTTCAATAAATTGTAAAATAGTTTTCCAATGGAGATTAAGCCCTCTCCTGCTAGTGCAAAAATAACTTTTGCAGGGGCTTTTGAGTGAAATTTTGGATTCACATTGAGGGAGAGGAGATCTTCAACCCTTGATCATATCCAAACAGATGCATTAGAGATAAAAGCAAATATGGTGGCTGCAGGTAAAACACCAGATGCACAACCTATCCAAGATAAGGGAAAGGTTAAAGTAGAATCCTCTCAAGATCAAACATTAGAGGATATGAATAATGTAATTAGAAATTTATCTAATAAATTGATTAAATTGGAATAAGAGAGTAAGAATTCTCAGAGACAAGTACAACAAAATAGAAATTTTAATCCTCAATATAGAAGATAACCTCTGCAAATTTTACAGAGGGAGAGAAAAGATCAAGATCATATTCAAGCACCATTGTATATAGAGGCAGATCTTGATGGAGTAGAAGAGCATTTCAAGGATCATGATGACCATATTTTCACATTATATGCAGTAGATGAAGATGAACTAGGTGTTCAGGGAGGAGAATATAGTGAAACAGATGTCATCTATGATGATAATGAAATTGACGAATGTTGGAAATGGTTTTCTGATTTTATGCAGACAGGACTACATAAGAAATATGACTTGAGATCAAGGAAAAGATATAGAATTCAAGAAGATGAAGGTGAACAACGATTTCCAGCTCCCTTACAAAAGGCGACTCCACAAGAACAAGAACCATAGCCGGCAAAACAATTGAATAAAGGAAAGTAGTAGCAAAATACAAGTAGCAAGAATCAAATGCTTCAAGGTGAATCTTCTCAAGACAAAAGTGAAAAAATTCCTTTGGAGAAACTTGTTTCCATTCCACAAGAGATTTCAGTCATGAAGAAAAGTGAAGATGAGAATGAAAAGAATTCTAAACAGAGCCATGTGTTTAGTTTCACCAAAGAGGTAGAAAATTACCCCTCACAGAGTTGGTTAAAAAACAAGATTATCAAAGAGAAATTACAGAGTTTATTAATCTATCTCAGAATGTGAATATAAATGACATTGTGAATTTGCAAGAAGATAAACCAGTAGTTGTTTTTGGTTCACATGTGGAGGAGGTAGATTCTTCAACACCTCCTTTGTAAATTTCTTTATTGGTTCATAATTTATTCTTGCACAATTGTATGTTTGATTCACGAGCCTCAGATAACCTTATGCCATTATCAGTGATGAAACAACTAAACCTACTAGTTACTAAACCTTATAGAGACTTGTATTCTTTTGATTCACATAAAGTCAAGTCTCTGAGGGGCATTAAAGATATAGTGGTGTCACTAGCTCAGATTCTAGCCAAATGTTTGGTAATGGATGTAGTGGTAGCAGATATCCCTGCTAGGTTTGGAATGTTACTATCTAGGTCATAGGGGAATTAAATTGGGTGGTGTTTTCAAACTAAATTTTTCTTATGCTATCATTACCAATTTTTGGTGGGAAAGAAAGGAGGTTGTACAGAGAAACAAGATTTATTAGAACAATCACAAATAACGAAGCAAGTAATTCACCTATATATAGCTAGGGAAAAAATGACTTTTCTTGCTTCATACTACATGACAATGCAAAATTGGCAGAATATAACCAGAGGCAGCTTACTTCAGCCTATGTAAATACAGAGCTGCAAACAGAAGGGGTGTGGAAGTGCTTCTTTGATGGAGCCTATTCCAAAAAAGAAATAGGTGATGGTTTCCTTTCAAAGGATGAATAGATTCAAGATCACAATATCAGAACCCAGAAGGAGCCCACGCTGGTCAAATTGTGCAAGTTAGTTTCACTTAATTATAAGGAGAGATATATTAAGCTTTTCAGGCAAAACATTGATGTTCTGGCTTGGTCCTACGAGGATCTCAAGACATATGAGGAAAGCATGTTCCGCAGACTTGGATGCTCTGTCAAAGTCATAACAAATAATGCTCAAGTGTTCAATTCAAAGAATCTTGATGGTGAAACTCTACAATACCTCAAGCATTACTACCAGTTCTGAGGCATAAGCATCCTATCATTGTAGATACCAAAGTGAACTCATTGTACAAATTCCATAGAAGTTTAATTGGCTAAGTAATATGTGACTCCATGTCCAAGGTGAAGGCAGTAATCTGTGGTTCTTAGTGCTCCTGAGGTTTCAACACTATCTCCAGGTGGAGCCAGATGTTGTAGCATTCATTGTCACTTGAGGTTACTTGATAATATTTAAAAAGAAAAATAAAAAACACAAAATCAAATAGTATGTATGTAATTTAAAAAAAAAAAAAATCAAGAGACAATGGGCCCGACCCATTGTTTAAAGGTCATGCAGGTTCAAGAGGTGTGATCAAGCGATAACCTGATAAGTACTTTGAGGGGTGCTGCAGGGAAGCAATGAGCACGAAGATTAATTAAAGTTCAACCCCCACAGTTGACCGTGACATTAGCATGGTTGACCGCAATGTCTGGCTTGAAATTACTGCAGGGGTTCAAGCTCGTTGAAGCTCCCGTACATTCTTTACCCTCGTGGTGAGCTCCCAAATCTTTCCACCCCACATCGCTCATTCCACATCTTCCACCGCTTTCATCTGTTAATTGCCCATGTCACTCACTATACCCCGCCACTTCATCCACTACTCCATTAAGGCTCAAGCTATAAATTCTAACAGAGAGCAACAATCTCCCATCATTCTCTAATTTCTATTACTTTTTATTATCTTGTTTTCTTGAAATGAATGAGGTGTTTTTACCCTCAAATGTATTATTTTGTAATAACTTTTACTTTAAACAGTTAGGAGAATAGTTATGTAGTTTGACAATTTTGGTGATTACCAACTGTCTCATAATGTATAAAAAAGAGAAAAAATTATAGAGAAGAGGTTCGAACTTTGGATAACTTGGACACTAGACCACTATATTTTTGATAAAACTATTGATTAATGAAAGAATCGGAAGTTTTCCACACAGTGTTGGGTATGATTTTGTAACTTCTTTGTTATGTGTCATTAAATGTTTTCTTCCTTTAAGTATGGTAATAAAGTTGCGGGTCTTTATTTTCTTATGTAAATGAAGTTAAAATCCCTTAAAAGAGCGCTCCTATACTTGAAGTTCCCATCTCTTCAATTCTTCTAAGTTACAGATAGTAGTTTTGTGTAAGACAACATATTATTTTTAACTACTCCAAGTGCCACAAATAGTAGATCCTATGTAAAACAACGTATTGTCTATGACTTCTTCAAGCTTTCTTCATTCATCATTTATATTCAGCAATCAAATGGCATTCTCAGATTTTAATGTCACCAAGTATTGAGGGTTTCAAACCAAGTCTTTCAAATCCCTCATTTGAGAATACAACATACAATTAAATGAAAAACAAGTGACAATAATTATAAACATTAATGTCTTAAGCACAATTTCTACACAGCCAAAAAATTGGTTTCTTAAGGGACATGTACCTAAAAGTTTGATTTTTTTTTTTTGTTTCAGAACTGCACTAGTACTCAGTGTCAGATGTTTTCTTTCCTTTTTTCATTGACCATGATTGTTTATGCTTATTTGAATTCCCTTTATTAATATTTTGCAAGTATTTCCTATTGAATGATTCCGACACCAATGTTGTAATTTCTAATTCTAACCCGCTAAAAATTCTTCCTGTACTATCTGGCTTATTTCTTCTTACTTGTTTAATTACTTAACAAGTTATTTACCATGTAAATACTTAAAATAAACACAAGTACAATATCAACATCTACAGATCATCAACTGAAAGAAAACAAACACACAAGTGACACCGTTATTTTTGGACCAATGTCCCCGGAAAAATCGAATATGGGAAAATCAGTGCATCTATTTAGAGGATTTTATTATTATGTAGTTTCATAATACAACTAGGGTGCCAGAAATGGCTCACCCAACAGAGAATGCCCTCAGTAGTAGTACCTCTCCTCGGAGACAGATATTCCGGCTGAATAATCACCTGATGAACGACCCCATAGCAACAATTGTAGCTCCCACAGTTTTGCGTCACTCTAATAGGCTCTACATCACCCTCCACGGCTCACCAGCACCTAGTCTGTCCCACGAAATCTTTCCAACGCTACCTCTTGGCCCTACGTCAGCTCTGTTAGCCTCTGCGTCTCTGGAGCCTCTGCATCAGCCCCTATACCCTTTGCGTCTCACACGTTGGCCTCTCATGGCTTTGCGCAGCTCCTGGTTGTCTTTGCGTAGTACCCAGTGGCCTCTACATCAACCTCTCCGAGCTTTGCTCTATCTCTCTAGTACCAACTCTACATCTTTATTATGTATTCACTGCCCCTCGTCGTTGATCACTGATTCTATCTCTCGTAGCAAACCCCAATCTAGATAATAGAATGACTTATCACTCTCGTGTGTTCTCCAACTGACCCTCAAGCCTCCTCTTATACTTTTCTCGTTGGTCCATCAACAGCCGAGATTAAATCTCTAATCAACAGTTAAGATTAGATTTGGCTTGATCCATGATTTTTGGAACCTTTTAACCCATTTTTATATTAATACCCATTAATAGTTTATTTTTCCCAAGTTTATACTTAGGAACTCTATTAAAAATATCAATTATTTTAATCTCTCTCAAATCGGTTAGAATAAGCCCAAACCATTTTTGAATCTTGGAGATCTCATGTGCGTTAGCCTCTCCACCAATTTTCATTGCTAGAGCACATTCAATGTTATCTTAAATCAACACTTCCTCTTAGCGAGGAATGTGCTCTAGTAATACTCCATACTGAACATCACCTTCATTATCCAGCATCGGTCCCTGTGTTGATGCTAGGCCTCCCCGCCCAACATCCTCTGCACTACTACGTCCTGTAATGCTACCCATGGCCCTGCCATTGCCATTGTTGCATCTGTATGGAAGCTCCATCTGCATCTGTGCTGCTAGTCGATCCTCCCAGCACTGTAGCTGCATTGCATCCCCTCTCATCATGTTGCCTATAGCACTACCACTACTAACTGTTGCACTGCAACTCAGTTAACGAGAGGTAAGTAATTGATCCACCCAACTTTGACATCCCTATCAAGCTAGAGACACTCCCGATGTTGAAGCTCCCTCTGTCGCTAAGTGCTCCCTCTACTAACCTCTGCATTGCTGCAACAACTCTCTGCATCTCGCACCATTACACACCTCTCTGTGCCATCCTACACTGGTGCAACACTCTTGTGCCTCTCGCATTGTTATAGCCTGCTAGCGTCGCACTGTGTTGGGATTCCTGCACTATAGCACTCTCTGTCACTTCATCCGCATCCATCTTTACCGACATCGGCCAATCCTACTACTCCTCTTCAAGGCTCCCGTAGTAACGTATAATCCAAGAGGTTGGGTACCTCAAGGATCCTGCCCCTCATTGCTTGTAGTCCTCCTGACTACAGCTCGATGTCTCTCCACTTCTTCTCAAGTGGCAAATGAGCACTCATGGCACAATCATCTTCCTCCTCGACTTCTTTCTCTGCCTTTGCAGCTGTTGCCTTCAAGTCGGAAGCCTCTCCCTTGCTCTTCTTCATAGGACACTGTTTCACAAAATGACCCAGTTCCCCACAATGAAAGCACTTGATCTTGGAGAGGTCCTCCTTGTTCCTCTTCTCCTGCTTCCTCGCAGATCCTAGAGCCGCATCCTCTTCTTCCTTTTCTCCTGCTTCCTCGCAAATGCTAGAGCCACATCCTCTTCTTCCTCCTTGATTCTCACCCCTTTGCCGCTACCCCCTACCTTGGTCAGTCGTCTGATCTCTTCGGGGCGAAGAGCCGCCCACAGTGCTTCCCAATCTGGAAGACTTGTCCTGCCCAGTATGCTTTGGACCAATACCTCCCAATCCTCGGAAACTGCGTTCAGTGCGGTCCTCACCATCAATTCCTCATCCGACGTGGCCCCTATGAAAGTTAGCTGGTCATGGATCTCCTTCAAGCAACCGAGGAAGACATCTATCTGCTCTCCCTTCTGCATTTGATATACCCTTCGTTGATTCTCCAAGAGCATCTTCCTCTGCACGAAAGTACACTGGTACAATGTCTTCAAGGCATCCCACATCTCCTTTGTCGTTTCCTTCTCAGTAATATGTGGTACCACATGATCCTTGACCCCATCAAGAATGATGCACTACACCTTCGCCATTGCCTCCTCGTACCTTTCATTAGCTACCGGAACGACTGGGACAACGATTACTCTCGTGATGAAGCCCTTGAGGCGATGTCTGTCTAGAATGGGCAAGATCTTGGCCTTCCAGACCACAAAGTTGGACGCTCTGTCCAACCTACCCTGATCTCTCAGCCCATTCACGACCATCTCGCTACTCTTCTTTCGACTTCTCCGAGTCTCTCTACTTCCCTCCCGGAAGTCCTTTGTTCGATCCCTATTGAGTCTCTCAACTTCCCGTCTTGAAGTTCTCGATTCGACTCCCTCTCAGTCTCGATTTCCCTTCTAGAAATCCCTCTGCCAACATCAAGTTGCCCCACTCTGATCGTTTGTTGATCTGGATTCCTTGGCTAGAAATCCGCCTCAGCAATAACTCTCTCCACCTTGGTCTTGCCTTGTTCGGTATTGTTTTGACCAGAGTACCCCACCAGCTTCGCTCCACAAATTACCAACCGCCTCCTATACCACAACAACTAAAGCATTGAGCCACTTGGCTCTGCGCAATCCCGACACCGACAAATCAGCTCCCCCAGCAAACTGCATCAGCCCTCCTTACCTCTGCGTGAGCCTGATTTTGCCTCCCTTAGCCTCTACGCTACCTCTCTCTAGCCCAAAATGATGACGCAGTCTCTGCATCACTCCTTCCTTTGTCGCCTTCTGCACGAATCAGCGATGTCACTTGAGACAGTTGAATCTGCTGCTACTACTATGCTAGTTGATGCCTTCAGTTATCCTGTGATCTACAGCCACGCTCTGATACCATGTTGTAATTTATAATTCTAACATGTTAGAAATTCTTCATATACTATCTGGTTTATTTCTTCCAACTTGTTTAAATACTTAACAAGTTATTTACCATGTAAATACTGAAAATAAACACAATTACAGTATCAACATCTACAAATCATCAACTGAAAGAAAACAGGCACACAAGTGACACCGTTATTTTTGGACCAATGTCCTCGGAAAAACCCAATGCGGGAAAACTAGTGCAACTATTCAGAGAGTTTTATCATTATACAATTTTCAAAATACAACTAGGGTGCCAGAAATGGCTCACCCAATTGAGAATTCCCTCGGCAGTGGTACCTCTCCTCGGACACAGATATTACGGCTGAGTAATCACCGGATGAATGATCCCACAGCAACAATTGCAGCTCCCACTGCTCTGCGTCAATTTGATAGGGACTTCATCACCTTATCCGGCTCACTAGCACCCAGTTTGTCCCACGAAATCCTTCTAGTGTTGCATCTTGGCCCTACGTCAGCTCTGTTAGCCTCTGCGTCAGCGTCTGCAGCCTCTGCATCAGCCCCTAGACCCTCTGCGTCTCACACGCTACCCTCTCCTGGCTCTATGCAACTCCTGGTTGTCTCCGCGTAGCACTGAGCTGCCTCTGCATCAACCTCTCCGGGCTTTGCACTCTCTCTGGTACCAACTCTGCCTCTCTGCTATGTATTCACTGCCCCTCGCTGATAATCATTTATTCTCTCTCTCTTAGCAAACCCCCTTGTAGATAATAGAATAACTGATCACTCTCATGTGTTCTCCAACTGACCTTAAAGCCACCTCTTATACTTTTCTCGTTAGTCCATCAACGACCGAGATTAAATCTCTAATTAATGACAAAAATTAGATTTGGCTTGATACATGACTTTTGGAACCTTCTAACCCAGTTTTATAATAATACTTGTTAATATTTTATTTTTCCTAAGTTTAGACAGAAGGACTCCATTAAAAATATTAATTATTTTAATATCTCCCAAACCGGTTAAAATATACCCAAACCATTTCTAAATCTTGGAGATCTCATGTGCTTTGGCCTCTCTACCAATTTTCACGGCTAGAACACATCCAATGTTACTCCAAATCAACAACCAAAACGCTCCTGGTGGTATTTTCTTTTTCATTTTTTTTTATTTTGCAAACCTAATTAGGAGAGATAGAAGTGGATTTGGAGAAAGTTCATAACGTTACTCTTGGCATTTCATGTGCTAAGCCTCTAAGCTTACGTAGCCCCAAGTTGACAATTAAGTGTTGAAAGAATTTGTTAAATTACAACTCTGGCACCCAACACTAGCTAATTAATCATTATTGTTTACATTTTATATATATATATATATATATATATATATATATATATATATATATATATATATATAACATTTATGTAATTGAATGCTTGAATGTTTGGTCTTCTTTATGGTTCAATTCTCTCAAATTGTCACAATGGTATCCCAGGCTGTTTTGATGTTGTGTTAATTGTCATTGTTGCGTTTCCTGAAGCTTTTAGCATGGTATCACAGTTTTTATCTTAGAATAGGATAGAATTTCACCCTTGAAAGAATTCAGATTTTCAACCATATAACCAGTGAGAACATTCTTATAATGTTCATGGAATAACAGAGAATTTCACCCTCAAAAGAATTCAGATTTTACAACCATATGAAAAGTGAGAACATTCTTCAGATCTTGATCAATGATGAAGTTGGCCTGTTACGTGCAGCAAGAAAGGGCGAAAGAAAATGGGGCCATTTTGTTGTTATCATTTTTTCTCAGTCTGTATGACTCAATGCATGCCACTTTGTTGTTATCATTTTTTGTCAGTCTTTATGACTCAATGCAAGTAGCATGGGACAGCCAGAAATGTTGTTAGCAACTAAAAAATGGTCTACACCGTAGCAAGAGTTTGAATGTCCTATTGGGACAGTTGAAATTTTGAGTTCTAGGAACCCATGGAGTTCAGATCAAGCGGCTCCCCATTCTTTTAGTGACTTTATTGGATCCTTTTGCGGATGTGATTTGGAGAGTCCCCTGGGTCACTGGCACTACTAAGGTTGAAATTGTAAAAAGGTGTATTGTGCTAAAAAACTGACTGATGCAAACCAAGTTCCTAGAACTCAAAATTTCAACTGCCCCAATAAGACATTGTCCATATGCATATCAACTGTCCCAAGTTGATATGCTTATCAATTGGTTGATGACAGATGCCGCTTTTCCTGAACTAATTGAAATTTTGAGTTCTAGGAACCCATGGAGTTCAGATCAAGCGGCTCCCCATTCTTTTAGTGACTTTATTGGATCCTTCTGCGGATGTGATTTGGAGAGTCCCCTGGGTCACTGGCACTACTAAGGTTGAAATTGTAAAAAGGTGTATTGTGCTAAAAAACTGACTGATGCAAACCAAGTTCCTAGAACTCAAAATTTCAACTGCCCCAATAAGACATTGTCCATATGCATATCAACTGTCCCAAGTTGATATGCTTATCAATTGGTTGATGACAGATGCCGCTTTTCCTGAACTAATTGATAAGAATATCAACTAGAAGAGCCAGATGAACAATAAAAGTATCAGTACCAGCTCAGAACATTAATTCTATGAAAGCCAAAACAAATAGTATTCCTAAGACACCGGAAAAATATAGCATGCACCATACATAAGGTACTTGCATCACCCACACAAACGGTTATCTAAGATCGCAGATACCAAACAATACCTCTCTCAAACAATACCATAAATTAGAATACCAAGAAATTGCAAGACAAACATTGTAGCAGATTCAAACATCAAAAATTTTACAGAACTCCATCCTAGTATATGTGCTTAAAAAAAAGGTAAATACATAGGGATGAGCAGAAGTCTAGAGAATTCAAACCTAGAAAACACTACAGCATAGGAGATGCATTAAAAGAAATATCTTCCCAAGATAGAATGGCATCAAATTCTTAAACAAGTTGTGTCAATATAAAAATACAAAGTTTATCTAGGATACACAACTTGCACTAACTACACTTATTGGATTTACTGAGCAGAGAATTCTCTATCAAGCTATTGTTACATGAATAGCCTTGGGGATAAGGGTTACAATACAAGAGGTATTCCCAAAGAAAATATGTCAGATGTATCAAATGTAAAATCTGTAAGTTTGGTTTCTTGTCATCCACCTTACAAAATCCTTCCATTCATTTAGACAATCATAAAAGAACAAGGGAATATGACAACCAGAGACATTATTGGTTGAATGAATGCTTTGCCAATAATGATTATACAATAAATGCAACTTACTATATCGGATTAATGAATTCATCCCACCCTGGTACATTCTGCATCACTGTGAATACAACGAAAGCCAAAACTCTAAAGGGCAGATTTACAGATTATTTCAGTGATCCAGTTGTTTTGGAACATGGACAGTTGGGTTGCCAGTTGGACACACTACTTCAGTCTGCCTGGATTCATTGAATAACAAACTGTTACTGCTGTAGCAGACTTTATTGGAAACACTGCAGAATTTTGACCTTGCATGAAATAATTTGCCATGAACTCATGACACTTATATAGCATGAATGGGCAATCTGCAAAGGTTCATCATACTTATGACCCATAAATTAGTTTCCACGAGTACAAAAGCAGCACCAGAACTCGCTGATAGAACCATATCCTTGTTTATGAATCTAGCTGGGACACTTTCCCGTATTTTTAGTATTTCACGTGTATCAGTATTGGATTAATCTTGTACATTTGAAGGCATCAGAAAAATTTTATGTGTATCCCAGACAACTAGCATTTTACTATTCAAGGATTCAGCTTCTTCAAAGGTGTTTCCAGAGATATCCGAAGGATGTGGCAACCTTGCCCATCTCTCAACACTAAGCTTTTTAATTTCCACAACACAAAGACCCTGCTCATCCAGCTTCCTACCATGCCATATTCCTTCTACTTGGAAAACAATACCCTGTGCAACTTCTTCCCCCACATCGTTTCTTAGTGAAACAAACTGACCAACTTCACATTGCACAAATCTAACTGGTGCACAATGCCTAGAAGGAGTAACCCTTGCATGGTCAGAAAAGTCAAAATCTGATGTAGACATACCATGTAAATCTTCAGCAGATGACCTCGAATTTATTGGTGTGGAAAACCTCGCAGACTTATTTCCTCTCCTAGGGCCTCCCAATGCTCCATAAAAGTCCTCACCATTGTTGCTCTCTGGTGACTCATAGAAGGAACCCATGATAGCGGGATGCTCACCACTTATGGCTGGAGAAGACCTCGCTAGACCAAGCTTATCCATCATATTCTCACCATCGGGAGTGCGTGATTCACGTGCAGCACGTGCTAACCTGGCTTTTCGATTATTCAGCCTGTCAAAAATTACACTTAAACATTGTCATAAACCATATAAACACAGTCTATCTTAATGATATAATTCATATACGTGCCTGGAATACAGAAAAGGTTCAAATTTGAAAACCAAAAAAAATGTACAAAGCAGAAAGTGTATTCAAGTCTTCATAGCAACAAAAATTAATGCATTTATAATAAATTGTAGATACCACCAGAAATATGCTGAAAAAAGAGTGTGGTTACCACACAGTAATTTCAGAACTAAAGAAACCTTGAAACTTTAGAGGAATTCCATTTCTCAGTTTTCTTGCCTCTAACCTGGTTCTAAGTTTAATATGGGTGATTCACTCCACAGAATTTAGAGACCTTTACTTCTCATATTTCTGCCATCTGTTAGTCCAAAAAAATTGTTCTTAATACCATGAATCTTCATGGCATGCCGAATAACACATAACATTCCTTCTGAGAAATGACAATGGTTGGGAAAGAACCCATTAGGAAAGTAAATCTAAGTATTATTTGGCAACAACCCCAGGGGAGAAGCTCACTTGGCAAAGTGTTCAATTGTGTTATGTAAAATATTATGAGGATCTCGGTTCAATCCCCCCAATTTACTCATGTCCATGTTAGGGGCAGCATGGTGCATTCAGTGGTTACAGTGCTAGCAGATAGAATCGACCCCAGGTCAGACTACCCCTGTTGCCGATTCCACTAGTCAGAATATAAAGACAAAGAAAAAAGAAAAAAGAAAAAAAAACATCTATTTGGCAACACTGCTCAACCATTCATTACTCTGTTCAACAAGCTCAAGGGGCAGTTTAGATTAAGTAATCTGAAGAGGGTGAGCTGGAAATATATATAATATATATATATATATAATATATTATATATATCATGTACAGTTTATCATTATCAAGCAATTTATTGCCAGGTCAAAATTTAAAAATTATCGTGGAAACTTTATAATACAAAAATAACAATTTTTTGCTCAATGTTTTAACTTCTAAACAAGGTTGCTTGAGAGCGGGAGTGGGGAGTGACATTTTCAAAATCTCCCAGTTCGGGAGTGAATTTTTATATACTATATATATTTTATCTATTTTGATGCATATATGTCGACAAATGCATGTAGAATGATGAACTAGATATAAAACCAATGTTCCACCAAGGTTCCGGGACGAGGGGGCGCGGGAGCGGCCTATGCAAAAGCTCCCTACCATTTTTTTGGAAACGTGGGGGAGCTTCAGGGTCTTAAAAATTTATAAACA
>APFE030664685.1:43519-66174 GCA_000404065.3 Pinus taeda
AGTCCCCGTGGAACATTGTATAAAACACATAAAACATTGATTGAACCATATAACATCAATCATCTAGAAGTTATAATCTTCATCAACCATGTCCAAAAGTTAATAACATCTAACATATCGTGTCTCATGATTCATCAATCTTAAAGTTTGAAGCTTTCAAAATTCGAGATATAACATTTATCATCATTGATCACTAAAGGTGTAACGTGTACTTGTAACCATTACCATTACCAAGTAACCAAATGATAACAAAGAATATCTAACATGAAATGAAATATTTCAACTTTCACGAAGCATCATATTCATAATTCGTTACCAATGAGTTATAATTGCCAACTTCAAACTTCAAACTTAAATTGTCATATATTGTTTACAAAAAATATCATAATAAATGTGAAAGAGTCAACAATTATAAAATCTACTAGAAACTACAAAAGACAAGTAAATCTATTATCTATTGCTAATGCTTGGGCCTCTTGCTCCAACGAGAAATGTCTAATTCCTAAGAAAGCATGTAGAATGATGAATTAGTTATAAAAATCATAAAAACATGGATTAAACCATATAACATCGATCATCTAATATTTACAATCTTCATCAACCACAGGTTCAAAAGTTACAAGTTTTGATTTATATAGAATGTAAGGGTGCACATAACTAAAATAGCATCACGTGCAATCCATCTCTGAACCAAAAATACATAAAAAAAAATAGGTTCTACATGGTCTCTATCATCCAAAAAAATCATGCTACAACAAATACCTACATATCATCAAAATCGCTGCCTATCTTGGGATTTTTGTCATTAATATCACCATCTAAGCATTAACATAAGATAGAAAAGACGTAGCATGTCAAGTCAAGATTTGGTTTGAGTGATGCGTACATTTTTAGTAGGATCATGATAGAGGAGTTCGACAACCAATGCCACTAACATCAAGGTACATAGAGGCATTGGTGCTCTTGACTAAATACGAGTTCCATACACTAGTACATAACAAAATCTAAAGGAAACATTGCAATTCCCCCAATCCTGAAATCCTGGAAAACTGAAAACTATGTTGGATTTGAGTAAGATCTAAAATTATATTTTCTCCATATGAAATTCAATGAGGTCGTAACCACTCTCAAACATCCTGAGTCATTTCATGGCAATGTTAAAAATTTAATTAAAAGGACGAAAATAAAAGATAAAGGAGAATATCACTTTTTAAGAATTTAACATTGCCATGAATTGCATATCAATACTAGGGCCCTAGGCGTGATCATTTAGGCTGCCTCACTCGAAAATTCTTGTTTCTTTGAAAAAAATTGCGTTTGAAAAAAAAAAAAATTATGAAAAAAAACTAGAGAGCAGAATTTTTTTTGGGAGTGGAGCAAATTTCAGGAGCGCACTCCCGGGGTCATTCTCGATGCGCACCGAAAGGGAGCGCACTTCTGGGGGGGCGGGCACCTCCCCCACAACCCTGTTCTAAAACAATATCAACATCAAGCAAACACATTGCTACATAAATATGAAAATAAAATTGATATAGAAGATGTGTAAGATGCCAAGTGATACATTAGACATCAGTATTGAAATATGATATTTGTCCCTTGTCATAAGATCTAATAGAATGATACAAAATCATATAATAATAAAATTATCTCATGAGATGAATCATGGCAATGAAAACAACATATTTCCCCTTATTTACTTAATGGAAAATGTTTACAACATCCTCAATTGGACCAAAAGATTGGTCGAACAAAAATAAATAAAATATTCAAATTTTGAAAAGAACATATAATTCATGTGCATCCATATGAATCCAAATTATTATACACATATATGCAAAATTTCTCATGTATATAGAGTTACACACCACCATTGGGTGACACCCATAGGAGAAATTTTCTTCTAGATTTGTCTTCAACCAGCAGCT
The DNA here is from genome assembly GCA_000404065.3 of Pinus taeda. Lineage (NCBI taxonomy): Eukaryota > Viridiplantae > Streptophyta > Pinopsida > Pinales > Pinaceae > Pinus > Pinus taeda. The sequence continues at coordinate 45,445 of APFE030664685.1, forward strand.
TGCAACACGTTGCAACCACTACATAGCTCAATTTGCCATCATTCTCCACCGCCTAAGCCAACCATTTTGTGCCCTCGCCCATCTGTTATGATCGTATGTTTGAAGGTGGACCTTCGAACCCCAAAGGTATGGATTTTCATTATGTAATTGGGTATCTTTGCTTACTTATCATGGACACATATAAATATGAATTAGTGGGGGGATTCGACAGAAAAAATGAGCTTGTCTATACTCTTGTCCCCTTGTCCAACTTGGTGGTTACTCTGGTATCCTAGTCCCAAGGGATCTCCTCTACTGGCTACTAGCTTTAGGAGTGGCACTACATGGAAAACCCCGATTTTGAGTGCATGGTCTTGCTTCCCGACACCACATGCATCACTCCCCTCCCCTCATTATAACCCCTTTTCACATATTTCTCATCCAGGTCCACATTTGTCCATTCGATCCACAAGGAGTTAGTCTCCCCCTCCCTTTGTCCACATTTTGGGTCGGGCCTAGAATGATGCCCCAGAGGTTGATGCAGCTTGTTAAACACACATATGGCATAGACAAAATAGGAAAGATAAACATGAGATTGTATTTCTTATTCACAATGATACATATTTATAATACATAGGAGCGACCCTTGGTTTCATATTCCAAGTGGTCCCTTGGACTCCTTTTGGTTGTTCAGCTTCCACACCAACCCTTAAAGGATTAGGTGTCCAACATTCCCCCCCCCCCCCCCCCTTAATCTGAAGGGTTGTGTATGAGTCCAAGAAGAGATTTCTAATACAAAATGTGCAAAAATGCATGGTAGCACTAGGCTGAATGTGCTCTCTGAAATGTTGATATAAGGCAAGTGATTTAAGGATGACCACCAACACTAGAATGCTTAATACAATTCCCGAAACTCTTCCAAGTCTGGCGTGAAGCTCAAGTCTTCTGCTAGAGGAAGTGCTCCTCATGTTTTGAAGAGGGAAACCTTCAACCTTGAAAGCGAGGTCTCACCCCACATAAAAGGGAGAACCTCAACCTGAAAAGGGAGGTCTCAACGTGTTATGGTTTAAGGATGACCAACAACTCTAAAATGCTTAATGCAATTCATGGAACTCTTCCGAAACTGGCAAGAAGCTGAAATCTTCTGCTAGAGGAAGTGCCCCCAATTCTTTGAAGAGGTATCACCAACTGAAGGCATGCTCACGGGCATCTTTGTCTCTGGCTACAACTCTGAATCTAGTATGGCAGGTTGTGGCTCATGCTCGCTTGATGTGACTTTGAAGCTTGTAGATGACCATCATTTCCCCCCCTATTAGATACAAGTTGAGATGATGGAGAAAACTCAACTGCAAGACTATTCAATAGTCTAGAACAAGTTCAGACATATGACTGAAATATATTCTTGGTTGTTGATGCCCATTGCCAAAAAGCGATCCATCCAAGATGAATCTTTGTTCTTGCAGGAATTTTATTTCTGAAACATCTGTTTGAAGAATAACTGGTTTTATGACAATGCTTACATGGATGAAGATCAAAACAATGATCTTTCATATGGCCAACTCGGTCACAATGTTGGCATTTCACAATCTGTTGTTGTTGCTGTGGAAGAAGAGTAGATTCTGCAACAGCTGAAGGTGAACTGTCATGAAGGAATCCAGCACTCTGAAACTGGATGGACTTTGAGTAGTCTGGAATATGAAAGGACATGTCCTTGTCATATGCAAGACCTGTTCTGTGCTTGTTATGGACAAGCTCTTCCCAAGGTCTCATGATTGGCTTGGGAAGTGTAGGCTGGACTTCTAAATCTGCATTCACATTTGCTCTTGAATCAACCTCAACTTTACTGTCTTGATTAGTTTCTGCATGTTGATGGGAGTTTGTGTCAATGTTTTGAACAGAAACAAGTTCAGAATGATGACTATACTTCTGTAATTCTTCCTGCTGCAGTTGAGATTCAAGCTGCAAAAAATCAATCTGTTCTTGTGCATTTTGCAGAGAGATTTGAATATTGGTGAGAGTGTCTTTGCTGACTTTAAGTGTGCTTTCAGCAGTAGACATAATTAGAGTTCTCAATAACTCTAATAAAGTGGTAATTTTAGCCATTTTATAAACAACTCAAACTCAACAAAAAAGGAGATTCAAAAAACTTGGATGCTTGAGCTTGTTATACTGCCTCACAATAATGACCAAGGGAAACTCCAAAAAAAATCAAGCTCAATGTGCCCAAAACATGAGTGAGACTTTGATGGCGACTGCAATTTTTTTTTGAAAATGATAACCAATTTTTTTTTTGTTGAAATACTTCCAACTAAAGAATTCCCAAAGGACAAACCCTACTACTGAAATTATGGACGACCCAACTCAGAATACAGAACTAACTTGGAATTTTAGCAATGGGATAAATAACTAGCTCCAAATACTCTCTTTAATGAAGAATTCTTGTAAAAACCATATACAGAAACAATACCGAAAACTGAAATCTGCAAGGACTAATGCAGTTTGTTTTAACAAACTATACCCAGTGCTAAATGTGGGAAAATTGTACCAAGAATCTGAAATTTTATCAGGTAGTTGAATTCCCAGGGATCCTCTGACAATCTGTCTTGACAAGGAAATAATTGTCCCCTTTCTTAGGTTGTGCAACATGACCATATCTGATGCAAGGTTTCTCAAACTTCTCGTGTTTAAGCTCCTAGTCGATCAAAGAAGCCAGAGGAACCAAGTGCTACCATGTTGGCTGGAGTGAAATTGGAAGCGATGACGCCTGATACAAACACTTCAGATGAAGGGTGCACTGCTGTTGACTTTCAAATGCCACCCATTTGTTCTCCGGATGTTCGGCCTGGCAGACCTGTAGATACAGTAACTGTGATTTCTGAGCAGTTGTTTAGCGTCCTTGCGATTTTTGGGGTTATGAACTTAAAGGAACTATCAATACCAAATGGACAAGTAGCTTGGATGGCATACTTGGATATATACTATCTCAATGCTGATGGTGCTCTGTTTGATGTTGCTTTGCTTGCAGCTATAGGTGCCTTTGCACACTTGCAGTTTCCAGCTGTTTCTACAACAACAGACAGTGGTAAGAGCGACCACTAACTTGAGAATTTGATGAATTAAATTGTCATACCGCTCCTTCAAACTCACCCACGGAGCATTAACTTCTTGTTTAACTACATTGTAATATATTTGCAGGTGTTTCTATGCATGTATGTTGTCCTTGAGAGTCCGCACTTCTAGCGTCTAGCGAATTCCTTTGCTTGGCATTCAATCTATAAGATTCTGAAATGCCAATGGCAATGAAACTTCAATACGCTCAGCAATTATTCCTTGTACATTCCAGTCATGGTTCAGATTAGCAGTGCGCAAGTTAAAATGTTTTTCTAGAATTATATTGGCCACAGAGGAACGTTGATTTGTTGAGCAAGGGTACTTCATTAAATTTCCTCCTGAATTCTAGTCAACAAATTCCATTTCAAAGATGTGCCTTCAAACTTCATTGAGAAAATTTATGCAATATATCTTGAATCCCTCAGTCATAACCACGTTCTGGTCTTCAAACATCCCAGCATCTACCTTTGACAAATGCATAAAACAATAACCCAAAAGAGTCAAGCCAAAATAGATTCGACCTCCCAGTAAGACATTTAGTACTCTACTTAGGCCGCAGAAAGATTATCTCTCAGAATAGTGTTTTATTTCTATCAGTGAAAAACAACCCAGAAACCTTCAAAAATTTTCGACCTGCTAAAATAATAATCATGCTGCACAAAGCCGGTATTTCCAAAATGGAGGTGTCATATTAAATCAACAAAGAGAACAGATTTACAAATATACAAACAGCTTACGGATCCAAACAGAAAAGAAAATGATCCAATCCATAGAAGAAATATCACTGCAAAAAGCAACAACCGAGCTGATTTCCACATAGCTGGAAGACTATTACATTTGAATCAGTTGCATGTCAGGCTACAGAAATATTCAACAGAACCATTCATTCATGCGGAGAGAATCACCATAGTTCAGAGTTAGGAATTGTTGCTGGCAGAAGGCAGATGTGTCAAGCGCGTTATTTTCTATTTGAGTCAGTGGATAGAGAACCCAGCACAAATCTAGTTGAGAGAGGTCAACCGAACAGTGTGCAGCATGAAATAGGCATGCACACAATAATGGAAGTTCTATCAACACGCATGCAGAATTGACATGCACAGAGAGACCACAATTAGTGACTCAAATTTGAGCAGGGTAGAAATTCGCCTGCAGCTCTGATACCATGTTAAACACACATATGGCAAAGACAAAATAGGAAAGATAAACATGAGATTGTATTTCTTATTCACAATGATACATATTTATAATACATAGGAGTGACCCTTGGTTTCATATTTCAAGTGATCCCTTGGACTCCTTTTGGCTGTTTAGCTTCCACACCAACCCTTAGAGGATTAGGTGTCCAACACAGCTAAAAGAAAAGTTCAAAGCAAAATTTAGCCACTCTCAACAGGAAATGTACCATAAAATACGCAAGATGGTCAAGACATAAAAATTTAGCACGTGGGCAAAAGCCAAACATGAGCTCTACTCGTATCATTATGGCCATCACCCTAGTTCCTAGGACCCCTTATGTGAGTCCCTTACATCATTAACCCATGATTGTCCCAAGCCCTGGTGGGCAATGAATTGTCCAATCTTCAGGGGGTATCCACTGCTATAGCATTCACATTATGCTTTCATTCCCTGGAGGCACGAGATATCAAAAATCAATAAAAGGCAAAAAGCATATGGAGAAGGGTGAAAAAACAAAGGTCGAGGTAACTCATGTACCATGATTTCTCCCTCCTACATTTGTACACCCAAATGTGGGCTTTCCTCATTATAGTTGCCCATGTACCATGGCATGTGGCTTGTAGCCTTCCTTGTTGCCCCACTATGTGTGGAAATTTCTAAGTGTGACACATCAGAAATCCCTACTGCATTATCTGGTTTATTATCTCCTACTTGTTCTTTCCATTAACAAGTTATTTATTAATATAAATACCGAAATAAACACAAATGCAACCTTCACACATACAGATCAACAACTGATATAACTAAGACAACACAAGGGACACCATTATTTTCGTCCTCGAAAAAACCCAATGCGGGAAAACCGGTGCAGCAAATATGAGGGTTTTATTATTATGCATTTTTCTGAATACAACTAGGGTGCCAGAAATGGCTCACCCTTCAGAGATTTTCCTTGGCAGAAGTACCTTTTTTTGGAGACAGATATTCCGGCTAATCACCAACTGGATGATTGGTCCCACAGCAACTTCGATTGTTCCTTAGCTGGACAACAAAAGCTGCTCCAAGCTATCTTTTGGAACTGCATCACCCTCTACGGCTTTGTGTCTGCCTCTCAGCTCTTAGTTTGCCCCAGGAAAACACCACAATGCAGCTCTTTCCACCCAGCATCAGCTCTGCTAACCTCGGAGTCTGCCTACGTCAGTTTCTCGGCCTCCTGCATCACCAGCGCTAGCCCTCCAAACTTCTATGTCAACTCTGGCTACCTCTGCATCAGCCAAGGCTACCTCTGCGTTGTCTCTCTAGCATTGTCTCTGCCTCTCTGCTATGTATTCTCAGCCTCCTGCTGAACTGCCCCTGCTGCAACAGATCACTAACTCGATTTCTCAGCAAACCCTGCCCCAGAAAATCGAATTGACCGATCAATTTGGTGTGTCTCCAACTAACCCTCAAGCCTCCTCTTATAGTTTTCTTGTTGACGATTCAACAGCCGAGATTAAGTCCCTCATCAACGGCTAAGATTAGATCTGGCTTGATCCTCGTTATTTAGAACTTTCTCACCCATATTATATTAATACACATTAATATTTTAATTTTCCTAAGTTTAGACTTAGGGTCTCATTAAAAATATTAATTATTTTAATATCTCTCCATCTGAGTGGAATTTCCCCAAACGATTTGTGGGTCTTGGAGATCTCATGTGCCTTAGCCTCTTCACCAATTTTCATGGCTAGAGCACATCTAATGCTACTAAAGATCAACACTCCCTCTTAGCGAAGAATGTGCTCTAGTAATGCTTCACCACAGAAACATCACACTGATCCTCTGCATCGATACCTCTAATGATGCTTGGTCTGCTACCTCACATCCCCTGCACTGTGGTTTGTTGATTTGGGGTAGCATCAGATGTGCTTTAGCCATAAAAAAATGGTGGAGAGGCTAAAGCACATGAGATCTCCAAGACCCAGAAATCATTTGGAAAATTCCATCCAGATAAGGAGTTATTAAAATAATTAATATTTTTAATGAGTTCCTAAGTCTAAACTTAGGAAAATAAAAATATTAATGGGTATTCATAAAGATAAGGATGAGAAGCTTCTAAGAGATAAGGATCAAGTCTATTTTGACCTTAGCCATTGATTAGGGACTTAATCTTGGCCATTGATTCATCAACAGGAATAGTATAAGAGAAGACTTGAGGGTCCGTTGGAGAGACACCTGAAGGAGACCAATCAGTTCGATTTCTGGAGCGGGGTTTGCTGAGAAATTCGAACTAGAGGTCTGGATTGCAATGAGAGACAACGAGTACATAACAGAGAAGCAGGGATAGTATCGGAGGACCAATGCAAAGATCAGAGAGGCAGACACAGAGGTAGTTGGATTGCACAATCACTAGAGGGCTTGCATGGGTGACGCAGAGAGGCCAAGCGCTGACGTAGTGAGGTAGAGTGTCGATGCAAAGGGTCTGGGAGCTGTGCAGAGGCCAGCTAGACTGACACTGAGCTCAAGGAAAGTGTCGCAGGTTTTATGGTATTACTGTTGTGTGGTTATCTCTGTTGGGTGAGCCAGTTTGGCACCCTAGTTGTAGTCAAGAAAAGTTTAATAACAAAATCCTCCTCTGTTGCACCGGTTTTCCCGCATCAGGTTTTTCCGAGGACAATTGTCCAAAAATAACTGCATTGATGCGTTTGATTTTTGTGCACATATTTGTTTCTGTATAACGGTGTGATATCTGCAGTAGAATTTATTTTAATATTTACTGAAGGGATTTCTTAAATAACTTATTGGAAAATAAGTAGGTAAAATAAATCAGTTTCTGCAGTAACAAAATTTTCACATGGGATTAGAGCAAGGAATCAGAAACAAAAAGGGAAAATCAATTATGGGTCAAGATCATGATGTAGAGGCATCTACATCAGGAGACTCGTGCAAATTTTCAGGAAATTGCACAAGAGATAGAAATTTCAATTTCTCTATGCTGGCTTCCAGATTGGAAGAAGAAATTGCTTGTGTAACAAGCTCTGCGTCATCAGAGGTATGGTATATAGACAATGGAGCCTCCTAGCATATGACGGGAATCCAAGAATGTTTCTCAGATTATCAGGAGGAAAGAATGAATTTTCAGATCACCATGGGGAATAAGGAAAAATGTACTCCAGTAGGCAAGGGTACCATAGTTTTTCAAACAAAAACGGGAGAGCAGTTCCAAGCTACCAATGTGTTGCATGTGCGAGGACTAGGGATGAACTTACTTTCCGTATCACAACTTCAAAGCAAGGGCTATGATGTTTTCTTCATTAAGGAGGAAGTATATGTCAAACATACGAGTTGAAAAAACAAAGTGCATCTTGGAATCAAAAGTAACAGGTTGTACAAGTTACAACTAGAATCACCAATGGCACTAATAGGTAGTAATGGAGACAAGGATTTGAATGAACTATGTCACAGAAGAATGGGACATTTGCACCATGGGGCTTTGAGAATTCTCAGGAAAACTGTGATAGGAGTTCTAAATCTTAGTACAAAACGAAATGATGAATGCAGAGGATGTGCTATGGGCAAGTATGACAAAGCAGCGTTTCCTAGAAGTAAAAACAAGGCCAAGAGTGGTGCTAGGATTGATACACCCAGATATCTGCAGACCAATGTCCACTAAAGCTCTTAGTGGTGCCGAATACTTCTTCACCTTCATCGATGACCACTCTAGGAAAAATTGGATTTATTTTCTGAAAACCAAGGACGATGTATTCTGTCGATTCAAAGAGTTCAAGGCTCTAATGGAGAATCTGACATGAAAGAAAATAAAAGTTTTGCGCTCAGACAATAGTGGAGAATATGTTGATAAGGACTTCACCGATTTTTGTGATAGGGAGGGCATCAGAAGAGAGTGGACAACTCTTTACAATCCGGAGCAGAATGGAGTAGTAGAAAGGAAGAACATGACTATCATGGAAGTAGCTAGGGCCATGATGTATGATCAGGATATGCCAAATTTTTTTTGCTCAGAAGCATGCAGCACAGTAGTCTATGTCCAGAATAGAACTCCTCATAGGGCATTGGGCAAGATTACTCCAGAGAAAGTCTTCATCGGGAAGACACCTGAAGTCAAACATTTGAGGATATTTGGGAGTTTAGCACATTGTCGTATACCCAAGGAGAATTGGAAGAAGTTGGATCAAACTGCAGAGAAAGGATATCTAGCGGGATATAGCGAGAATGCTAAGGCATATAGAATCTATCTTCCAGGGAGCATGAAGGTAGTAGTTCGACGAGATGTGAAGTTCATGGAAGATAGGGCCTTCAAAAAATCTCGAGAAATGTCTTCCGAGGAGCAATCAAAAGATGATTCGTTGGTCAAACCAGTTCAACCAGTGAAAGCCAAGAATTCTCCCTCTGAACAAGAAGAATCCAGGAAGAGGAGGAGCTAATAGAGGTACCTACTACTAGAGGAAGAACGAGTCGAGAACTCTGACAGATTCTGCAGGATGCAGAAGATTTCATCAGCGCACCAAGAAACAATAAAAGGGAGCGAAAACAGCGAGATAGATATCAGGACTTAGTAGCTCAGGATGGGAAGCCTTCCAGTTTTCAGGAGGTCGCTCAACATCAAGCTAGGATGGATGCGATCGTAGAGAAGTGCAACTCTATAATGGTGAACAATGTCTGGGAAGTTGTGCCTAGGCCTCAGGACAAATCGGTGGTAGGTTCGAGATGGATCTACAAGATTAAATACACTGCAGACGGCAGTGTGGAAAAATACAACGCCTAGTTTGTGGCTAAGGGGCATGATCAGAAGGAAGGAATAGACTACGAAGAGACCTTCGCCCTAGTAGCCAGGTATACATCCATTAGAACCGTGATATCTCTAGCAGCACAGATGGGATGGGAGATTCATCAGATGGATGTCAAAACGGCATTCTTGAATGGAGTAATAGAAGAGGAAGTATACATTGAACAACCAGAAGGCTTTGAGACACATGAGAAGTCTCATGTATGCAGATTGAAGAAAGCCTTGTATGCGCTCAAACAGGCACCTAGTATGGTCGAATTGATGGCTACTTGCAAAAGATGGGGTTCGTCAAGAGTAATGCAGATCCAAATGTCTACTATCTGGTTGTAGAGAATGAGCCTCTAATCCTAGTATTATATGTGGATGATCTCTTCCTAACAAGATTATCCAGGCTCATCGAGCACTGCAAGAAGAATCTAGCCACAGAATTCGACATGAAGGATTTGGGACAGATGCATTGTTTCCTAGGGTTGGAAGTTTGGTAGCAGTAGGGGGAGATCTTCCTTGGACAAGGGAGATATGCTACAGAAATTCTAAAGAGAATAAGAATGCAGGACTGTAGGAATTTAGTCAACTAATAAAATAATCATCTAATAAATAGCAGAAATATAGGAAAAACAAACATGGCGGAAAAGGCCTCAGCCTTACTGTATTCCTCTCATAATGCAAATCAATGTACAAAGAATGATAATAGTACACATAAATACATGAGGAAGTTTGTCTCAAGATAGTACATCTATATTGGAAATTATGGTTGAGGAAATATCTCAACCAAACACTATTCTAGGACACTAACTAGTTGGAGAGAATCTCTCAACCAACTAAGCCTAAACTGACTCCTAACCATGAGGAACAAACTCAATCTAGAAAGGTAGGATTAAATCCAACATTCTTGATTTTAATTAATTTAATTGTTTTGGACTTGTAATTGTTTTCATCTTGTGAGAGTGAGGCTAACATTCCCCCCTCAATGATAAGTCCAAAATAAGAACCAGGAACCATCTTCTAAGTTCTCATGCTGAAACTGTTGATCCTCAAAAAACACTACCTGAAAAACCGCCAACGCTGGATGCTGAAGAAACTGCAATATGAAGAGACCATGAGTCAGCTGCATGTTTGATTCATCTCTGAATGTCACTTGCCATCTCCATCACGTGCCAAGCTGGAAAAGGATCCAACTGTCCTTTGCTTGAAATCAGCATCCTGTGTCCATTGAAAAAATTTGATGAACGCCCACATGCGTATTTGTTTGTCCATTGACAAAAGTTGATGAATGCCCATCGGCTGATGACGTTGAAAAACAACTCACTGTTGCTTTTGTTGTGTTTTAAAACTGCTCACTGCTGACGTTGCTATCGATCGCCCACAGGGAAATTTTTTTATGCCCACTCGCTGATGAAAATGCCCACTGGCTGCTTTGCGAATGTTGTCAAGAGTTTCAGTCTGACAACCACTGTCAATTTCATTGACATTTTCCCCCCTTTGTCAGCTGAAAGGAGAGACAATCTTCTTCAAATTATTTCTGAACTCCCCCCCTTTGGGTGTAGGAGTGTTTCGCTGGTATATTCCCCCGTTCAACCACACGAGAATACCATCTTCATTTTTACTATTGGCTGTAATATGTGTGAGTGAATTCGATTGTAAAACTTATACAATCTTTTGACCATGGATGACCATTCCCAGGGATCAATCCATGAATAATTTATCTTCAATCTGGTTGATTGTTGTTGTTTGTTGCATTGTGCTAATGAATGATTTGACTTGCCACAATGGTAACAAGGATGGAGATCAAAACACTAACTTCTAGATGACCGGTTTTTTGACAATGAAGGTATTTTTGTTTGACTGCAACTTCAGTTTGTGTGCATTTCTGTTTGTCTTCAACTTTCTCAGAACTAGCCAATGTGAGTTATGCAAGAAACCCTACACTGACAAACTTAATGGGCCTGGGATAATCTGGGATATGCATTTTGGCATCATCTTTGACATATCCTAAGCCTCGTTGATTTTTGTTACTTTGGATTTCTTCCCATGGCTTGATGATTGGTTTGGAAGAAAGTTAAACTGGATCAGGGACCACATCGACACTTGAAGTTGATTGGATCAGTGACTTGGAATCATCCGCTGTATTTGTACTGTTCAAAGACTTGGAAGCATCACTCTTCTCTAGCAACTCAGTACTTTGTAGTTGCGACTCCAGTTGAAGGAACTCAATCATTTCATGTGCATGTTGAAGATGCACTTGAATATCAGCAAGAGTTGTTTTGTTGATGTTCACCATGTCGCCAGTTGATGATAAAATCAAATTGTTAAGAATTTGGGACAGTTGAATGTGTGTCACCATGTTAGCTTGCTCACTTTGAATTTAAGCTCGCTTGTACTGTTGCTTGGCTGATGCTGTAAACACTTGCTAGAGTTTGATAACTTGGTTGCTTGAACTCTTGATTTCACACTCACTTGATGACAATCGCTTTGCTTGAATGCTTCATGGACACTTTGTGAATGCTTCAATCAACTTCACACTAGCTCGTTTGTTGTAGATATCGCGCTTTGAACTTTTGCACTTGATTTTGACACGCTCGCTTGCATGGTTGTTTGAATTACACGCTCGTTTGCTTTGTTGCTTAATGCACTTGCGTTAAACACTGGCTTGATGTGATGCTCACTTGAAGAAATTCACACTTGTTTGATGATGATTGCTTGTTAGATGGCTTGCTTGAACTTGCTTGATTGATTACTAATACTTTGTGCTTTCTTGAATGTACTCACTAAATGCGTTGATTTTAAAAAAGGAAGGGTGTCAAACACTGTCGAAAATGCACCCAAGAGATAAATGACAAGTTCAATCTTGATGACTCAGTTGAAGACTTACTTGACTTAATGTATTCACCTTAACAATTCAAATTAGGGTGTCGATTACTACCGAGAATGCACCCGTACAATTTAGTTAAAAAATGTTTATATGCCAGTGATACAAAAAGTGTTGATGATGTTGATGTCGTCTTTGGCTTGAAATGCTTGATTTTGTAGCGTCTTTAACTTGATTGCTTGTAGTTTGATTGATTACATAAGCTTGAATGGAATTGTTTAAGTGCATGCATTGCCTTAATTTGTTGTGTACTTCATGTGTACCATATTAGAAGGATAGTATCAAAACTAGACACAAAAATAAGCAAGATCAAGAATCATGCACTACACAAGGTGTTCCTAAGTTACCCTTATTCAATATCAGGCGAATCTAGGACACAATCACCATCAAAAAGATATGTTTTCATTGAGTACATCAACCTTTTATCTTTACAACATTGTCGTGGAAACTTCTCAAAGTTCCAAAATTCCTTGGAAGCAAATTGTCTTCAAAAACGGGATGTTCACTGACTCAATCTCTCTCAAAGCAAAACATTACTTTACATTACAACAATATCTTTCTCTAAAAAATTCCACTTATCACTCCAAATACAAAAAAAAATCATTTCACCTTATTACTCCAAATACAAAAAATCATTTCACCTTAATACTCCAAAATCAAAAAATTTACATTTATCACTCCTCACCTTATATCTCCGCAATAAAAAAATTAATTTTCACTTTCATAAATTTCAACTCCATTCCCAAAATCTCATACAAAACACTACACCTTATTACACCTCCAAAAAACTTTTGTTTAAAACTATTACACCTTATCTCTCCATCACTTCAAAATATAAGTTACATAAAAAATACAAACACTACTTATCTCTCCTTGATTTTTTAAATCACTTTGAAAAAGTGAATTAAACTTTTTTCTTTAAACATTCACCATAAGTGAATAATGGAAAAAATGCATTTGAATATGAAAACGTTTGTAATTTTCTTTTCTTTTCTGCATACCTTTAGGCAAGTCCCTTTAAAAAAATGATCTAAACATTTCAAATATTCTTTGGAGAAGTGGCTCAACGCGGGTCTGTTTTTTTTTTAAATGCCGTCACTTCCTCGACACTCGTTCAACCATACATTCATGTTTCAGAAATCCACACAGCAGCAAAAAACCTACATGATATTAACTTTCACGCAGGTCTTGTCCAAGCATAGTCAGCACTTTCATGTTGGTTCGTTCACACTGGCTATTAACTTTCACGCAGGTCTTGTCCAAGCATAGTCAGCACTTTCATGTTGGTTCGTTCACACTGGTCTCTAAACGTTGTTAGCGCCTGGGAAACAAGATGATGCAACTGTCGAAAAGCTTGAGGTGATCCATCCATAAAATGCAGTGCTCCAGTTAACCCAACTTGTATATTTACTTGATCATGGTACAGGCAGAGATATTTCACTTGTGCATCCCTTTACACGAACATTATATTGCAGAACTTCAACAATTGGACAGGCGTGAATTATAGTGCCTGTCCTGCGATAAACCCACGATGGTCACTTCTTCCAATCACGCAGCTACTCATGCAATTTCCCAATGATGCTGAATCCCAACCACTTCTCAAGCAATAAGAAAATAAACTGATCTGAACCTTGCTGGCTCCAAATACAGGTGCGAGGTTTACTGATTGTCCTCTTCCTTTGTGGCTCTACATAAAATCTCCTCATTACATTTTTGCCATGCATGGAGCACTGTACTACGCAAATCTCATCGCAGAATAATTTAATACGTTCTCTCAATTTAATTCAGACTTTAGCAAAATTCAATGCTTGAAGCATCTATGCATTTTCTTCATGCCCAACATGGGTTTCTCATACCAGTGATGTTGTGCTCCATACGACGCTCGAACTGTCGTATATCCAAGGTAGCCAACAACAAATGCAGCGTTCAACCTTCCATAGTTACGCAAACAACAACATATGCACTGTGGATGGGATGTGCAGAGTTGTGTCAAGCAACAACAAGGATGAAGCCTTGCCTGAATTCTTCAAATTCTGTAAATTCCTCACATGTAGAAAGCATACATAAGTTGGCATCTACTCATGAGAAACGTTCTTCTCTATACAGCAGCGTATGCACTGAATTCCATACATCAGTGAATGTCAAACAACAACGAATTCCTTATAGTCACCACGGTAATACATGAGACATTCAAATGGCATCTATAATCATGTGCCAACGGGTTACTCACCCTGAGTTAGACTCGAATAGCTACTCTCATATCTTGCAGGAATTTATAGGGGTCTTCACCGCTTACTTCCTCCCCAAGAGAGGAGCACAAGTGACATTGGTAGAGGAGTCTGGTATAGCATGCACGACCTCAGGCAAGGCAGGGGGTTTCCTGGCCTTACACTGGTGCGACAGCGGCCCAGTGTCCTTCTTGCAAGGGCCAGCTTCCTTTTGCATCAACAGCTCGCCGAGGAGCTCGATGGGTCGGCCTCTTATGGGTATCGACGGTTGAACACTCCGAGTCTCAATATTCAAGAACAACTCACTTCGAATTCTGAGAAATCGGGCCTTAAATCCACTTCGCATTCAAAGAACTCGAAGCTCATTCTGTCTTGGGTCGATGGCAACAGTAATGTCAATCCTACCTCTATCGGAATTCGCATACCTTTAACTCCAATTCCCCTGTGCGACCTGCTACTCTCTCCTCTCGCATGCCTCCTACCTAGACCTGGAAACTTATCTTTGGTAGCGTTTGTAGTTCTGGCTTGCAACGAGATTCAAACAAACTCTCCACACAGATCTCTTTTCCTCTGCCCATAATGACATCCATTCATCTATTCACAAGTTGCTATGTTCATGCACAGAGTTGCATGCACCTCCATGTGCAACATTCTTCCCACACGCAAAAGGAATTCACACAACAGAATGCATGCTCCGTAGATCTTTTTAGCTCCGATACCAATTGTAGGAATTTAATAAACTAATAAAACACTCATACAATAAAAAGCAGAAATATAGAAAAACCAGACATGGTGGAAAAGGCCTCAGCCAAACTGTATTCCTCTCATAATGCAAATCAATGTACGAAGAATGATAATAGTACACATAAATACATGAGGAAGTTTGTCTCAAGATAGTATGTCTATCTTGGACATTATGGTTGAGCAAATATCTCAACCAAACACTAATCTAGGAGCCTAACTAGTTGGAGAGAATCTCTCAACCAACTAAGCCGAAACTGACTCCTAACCATGAGGAACAAACTCAATCTAGAAAGGTAGGATTAAATCCAACTTTCTTGATTTTAATTAATTTAATTATTTTGGACTTATAATTGCTTTCATCTCATGAGAGTGAGGCTAACAAGGACAGTAGGCCTATGGCTACTCCAATGATCACCAACTGGAAGAAAATTGATGAATTAGAAGAGAAGGATGTTGATCCAGTCATAGGGTCCCTGATGTATCTAGTCAATACCAGGCCAAAGATTTGTTACGCTGTCAACTGTCAACACCCTCAATCAGTTCATGGTGAAACCGAAGAGGGTGCACTCGCCAGCAACCAAACATGTTCTCAGATATATACGGGGAACAATCGAGTATGGACTCTTATACACCATAAGCGATGATATCAGACTGAGTGGGTTTACTAATGCAGATTGGGCTAGAAGTTCAGTAGATCGGAAAAGTACCTTTGGTACTGTTTCAACATTGGATCAAGGATGACCTCCTGGTGTAGTAGGAAACAGAAATCCGTAGCTCTGAGCTCAGCTGAAGCAGAATATATGGCCGCTAGCATAGCTTCATGCGAAGCCATATGGCTTAGAAAATTGCTTGTGAACCTACTCAGAAGAAGGATGGAGGCGCCTAGGATCATGTGTAATAATCAGAGTTGTATCAAGCTCTCTGAGAATCTAGTATTTCATGATCGATCAAAGCACATTGATATTCGGGGTCACTTTGTCAGAGACTGTGTCCAACGAGGAGTTGTGCAGTTGAGCTACACTCCTATAGGAGAACAAGTGGCAGACATCCTTACCAAGGCCCTTGGAAGAACCAAGTTTGCTTATTTCAGGGAGAAGATGGGGATGGTAAAGAATCCATTTCAGTAGTAGAAATGGATAAGTGTCAGGTTTTGCAGTGCCATGAGCAGCATGATGCAACATTTGAGAGAGAGTTGCAGTACAGATGCAGTGTTGGGAAGAACGACCAGCAGCAGCATGGATGCAGAGGGAGTTGTAGTTCAAATGTAGTAGTGGTAGTGTTAGAACCATGGGAAGCAGTACAAGAGGCAACAATACAGAGGATGTTGGACAGCAAGCCAAGCATCAACACAGGTACCAGCGCATGATGATCAGGGTGATGTTCAGTGGTGGAGCATTACTAGAGCACATTCCTCGCTAAGAGGGAGTGTTCATTTGGGATAGCATCGGATGTGCTCTAGCCATAAAAAGTGGTGGAGAGGCTAAAGCACATGAGATCTCCAAGACCGAGAAAACGTTTTGGAAAATTCCATCCAGATAAGGAGTTATTAAAATAATTAATATTTTTAATGAGTTCCTAAGTCTAAACTTCGGAAAATAAAAATATTAATGTGTATTAATAAAGATAAGGATGAAAAGCTTCTAAGAGATAAGGATCAAGTCTATTTTAATCTTATTTGATGATTAGGGACTTAGACTCAACCGTTGATTCATCAACAGGAATAGTATAAGAGAAGACTTAAGGGTCAGTTGGAGAGACACCTGAGGGAGACCAGTCAATTTGATTCCTGGAGCAGAGTTTGCGGAGAAATTCGAACTAGAGGTCTGGATTGCAGTACGAGGCAACAAGTACATAACAAAAGGCAGGGATAGTGTCGAAGGACCAGCGCAGAGGTCGGAGAGGCAGACGCAGAGGCAGCGAAATTGCACAATCATTAGAGGGCCTGTGTGGGTGACGCAGAGAGGCCAAGTGTTGATGCAGTGAGGCAGAGTGTCGACACAGAGGGTCTGGGAGATGTGCAGAGGTCAGCTTGACTGGTGTTGAGCTTAAGGAAAGCACCAGAGGTTTTATGATATTACTGTCGTGCGGTTATCTCTATTGGGCGAGCCAGTTTGGCACCCTAGTTGTACTCAAGAAAAGCTTAACGATAAAATCCTCATCTGTTGCACCGATTTCCCCACATTGGGTTTTTTAATATTTATTTTAATATTTACTGAAGGGATTTCGTAAATAATTTATTGGAAAATAAGTAGGTAAAATAAATCAGTTGTTGCAATAACAGAATTTTCACATTGCTTCCAGAACTGCTGCCCATGACACTGCCACTAACACTGCTACATTTGTACTGCAATTCCCTCTCAAAATACTGCCTCATGCTACCCATAGCACTGCCACTATTAACTGTTGCACTGCAACTCAGTTACCGAGAAGTAAGTAACTGACTTCTCCCAAATACTGACATCTCGGTCAATTTGGAAGTCTCGTGACGCTGAAGCTACCTCATTGTCTTGACATGACTGACGAGAATGATCAGATCTATCTATTTGTACCAGATTCCCATCGTGATCCCCTCTCTCGAAACAAGAATCCATCTTCTCAAAGATCAGGAGTCTTTCAAAACAGCAATCATGAATTTTATGATCCAATCGTTGGATCACTGGAACAATCTTACTTGGCGAGTCGTGTTGCAGGTAACAAGCTTTAGCCCTTCCTCGCACTTGCTAAGAAACTTGGTGCAGATGAACACACATTTGTAAGAGGCTTCTGAGGTTTGTTGAAAAATGCTAATCATCGAAGAGGTAAGCATGTGTGTTGGGTGGTTGTGACACATCTTTCTGCCCACAGGCAAGACCTTCTCTCTCATGTGCAAGATTGTCAAGTTTTGGTAATTTTGTTGCACACTATTTTTTCTCTATTATAATCGCTTGTATCTTTGTGGCTGCAAGTCGAGTATGCCTATGGTGGCTTCACTGGAAATTTCATTTCACGTGACCCCGATTGTTTAGCGTAGGAGTAGAAGTAGTGTTTGCTTTCTGGTTTGCATGTTTGTTTGCTTGCTAACTTGGTTTGGTTTGTTTGCTTGCTCGCTTTGCTTGCTTGTTGTCTTTTTGCTTTACTTTACTATTTTTGCTTCGCTTTGTTTTGTTTGCTTAATATCATGCTATTTTTTATTTTGCCAATAAGTGTTTCCCTTTACTGAGTTTGGGCTTTTGAACGAGTATGTGGCTGAGATCCAAAGAGTCTTGTGACATTGCAGCACTTGGCCAGTCATGTGTTCATCTTCTCTGTGCTTGGTTATAACCTTCGGCCAATAAAGTCTTGACGAAAAATATGAGCTGTCTACAAGGGAAGCTCTGGTCCAACCATGAACCTGTGTCCACAATGGGAAACCCCAGGCCTGTACTCAGCCTTCTTCTTTGTATGTTCAAACTCATCCAACTAGTAGAAATGGAGAAGGGGAAAATCTAAATGAGTAAACCTATATCAGAGGTCTTACATGTTTCTTTCAAGGAACAACCTCTTCTGCTCTCAATAAGTTGGGATACCTCTTCCGCCCTAAAGATAAATAAGATTTTATGCATAGTCCTCTTTTAAAAATACAAAGGCGAAATAAGAGAAAGGCTTCCTAGGTAGAGAAGTGAAGTATGCAACTCCACCAGGCTACTGACCAGGCTCACCTACAGTGGAGCAATGTGTGTGTTCCTGCGTGACTCTATCGGGGTACTGTCCAGACCTACTGGCAGCAAAGCAACACCAAAGATGAAAACTTATACTCTAAAAATTTTAAATTCACAAGCCAAACTACCCTTTCCCATTTTGAAACACTGTGATCAAGCTGAAACTTCTTGTTGTGTTTGACTGAGTTGGCAAAAGATGAACCATGTTTGTCCATGGGGTAAGTGAGGAAACCAAAGTAACCCTCACAGCGATTCAATACTCCCTGATAGACCAAGGCCCTGTGCTGTCAATGGACCGAAACAAAGAAGCTCGTATTCAACCAATGTGTCGCCAAGTGTCGTACCGCCTGCAACACCCTCCAAAATTTTGGGCTGCATCCAATTTCGAAGCGTTCCTTGGTTTTTTCGTTGATGTTTGCAAATACTCGGGCTCATCCCTTGAGCTTGTGTCAAGTCTTTTCACCCTCCTCGCTTGACCATTCACCGGACATATTTAAGCATGTTGGTCACAATGTCTTGCTTGCAGTAATGTTCTGGCTATATTGAAGGTTTGTCTTCGCGTGTACAAGTTGCGTTCGCTATGTAAGCAATTTTCGCACTCCCACACGAAGTTGTATGCAATGTTGCACAAGTGTCATCGCAGTCGTTCAACGATCTATCTCAAGTGTCGCAGTTGTCGCTCGCACCGGTCAGTCAGTCACACTGAGCATATGTTGTCTTGTTGGTTCAAGGTGTCTTGTCGTCAAGTCATGTTGAGTGTGTGTTTGCAAGGTCATGCATGCACGAGTTCACTCGTTAACACACTTAGTCATTTTGTCGATGAACTGTCGACCAAGCCACCCTCCACCAGCCAGACCTCCACTTAGCTGCACAGTGTAGTCTCAGCCCTCGATGATCATGTACTGCTGCCCATAATTGTGCAAAGCTTGAGGCTGCCTTCCAGGCAGTTTGCACTGCGCAATCCTGGAATTGACCTGGCTGACTGTCACCCAGAACAGCACAGAAGTTGCCCAAGAAGCCATCTCAATATGCGGTGCCCACAAGCCAATCTATCAAGCCTCCTGCTAGTCATCCAGAGAGTTTGATCAGGCAGTGACACTGGGGTTCACTCCAAAAAATTGTGCAAAAGTTGTCAGCATGTCCGCTTCTGTTGGCTGAAGAAATTGCGCAGACATGAGGGACAAGCATCCGGTACTTGTCACCGCACTGTCCACAAAATTTGCGCAATTTAGTCAGCGAGTCCCTCTGTCAGTTGGCCTGCTGCTCCTCCTAAAAACTGCGCAGTTTTCTTGGGCTGTCCTTGTGAAAATTCTATCACTGCAGCAACTGATTTACTTTTCCTACTTACTTCATCATAAGTTATTCATGAAATTACTTCAACAAACATTAAAATAAATACTGCTGCAGATATCACACCGTAGTACATAAACAAAGATATGCACACATTGACAGTTATTTTGGACTAATGTCCCCCAAGAAACCTAATGTCCCCCAAGAAACCTAATGTGGGAAAACTGGTGCAGCAAGGGAGGATTTTATTATTCAACAATTTTCTAGTACAGCAGGGTGCCAAACTGGCTTACCCACAAATATACAAATTTCTAGCACTTCTAAACTCTGCGTCAGCCTAAAACCTCCTTCGTCAACCTGAAACCCTCTGCGTCAACCTACTGAGGCTCTGTGTCAGCCTACTGAGGTTCTGTGCAACTTCTCTGGCCTTCCGTGTCACTCTTGAATCCTCTGTGTGGATGACACAGGCCCTTTTAGCTCTGCGAAATCTCTACTGCCTTTGGGTGGCTTCCTCTGGCTCTGCATCTGCCTCTTTTGCCTCTTTGTTGATCTCTCGTCTCTTTGTTCCGTACTTGCTGCCTCCTAGCTGCTCTCCAGACCACTGGTTCAATTTCTCAGCAAACCCTGCTCCAGAAATTGAATTAATTGGTCTCCCTCAGTGTGTACTCCAAGTGACCCCCAAGCCTCCTCTTATTCTTTTCTTGTTGACAAATCAATAGCCAAGATTAAGTCTCTAATCAACGACTAAGATTAGATCTAGCTTGATCCATGTCTTTTGGACCATTCTAACACAGTTTCATATTAATACACATTAATATTTTATTTTCCCTAAGTTTAGACTTAGGGACTTCATTAAAAATATTAATTATT
>APFE030664685.1:66783-85584 GCA_000404065.3 Pinus taeda
TGCATCTGCACTACAACTCCCTCTTCATTCGTGTTGCTAACACAATACTTCTGAAAGGGGTTCTTTACCCTCCCCATCTTTTCCCTGAAGTAGTCAAATTTTGACTTTCCAAGGGCCTTGGTGAGGATATCATGCCACTTGTTCCCCTGTAGAAGTGTAGCTCAACTGTACAGCTCCTCGTTGGACACAATCTCTGACAAAGTGACACCGATATCAATATGCTTTGACCTATCATGGAATATTGGATTCCCAGAGAGTTTGATGCAACTCTGATTATCACACATGATCCTGGTCGCCTCCATATTTCCTCTGAATAGGTTTACCAGCAGTTTTCTAAGCCATATGGCCTCACACGAAGTTGTGCTTGCTGCCATATATTCTACCTTAGACGAGCTCAGAGCCACGGACTTCTGTTTCCTACTACACCAGGAGGTCATTCTTGATCCAATGTTGAAACAGTACCTAGAGGTACTTTTCCGATCCACTGAACTTCCTGCCCAATCTGTATCAGTAAATCCACTCAACCTAATATCCTTCCCCTTGCTGTATAAGAGCCCATAATCAATTGTTCCTTGTAAATACCTGAGAACGTGTTTGGTTGCTGCCCAGTGAGCCCTCTTTGGTTCCACCATGAACTGACTAAGGGTGTTGACAGTGTAGCAAATATTGGGCCTGGTATGGACTAGATACATCAGGTAACCTATGAGTTGTCGGTACTGGGTGGGGTCGACATCTTTGTCTTCTAATGCATCAATATTCTTCTAGTTGGTGATCATTGGCGTAGCCATAGGTCTATAGTCTCCCATACCGAACCTTTTCAGGATTTCCGTAGCATACCTCCCTTCCCCAAGGAAGATTTCTCCTTTTTGTTGCCAAACTTCCAACCCTAGGAAATAGTGCATTTGTCCCAAATCCTTCGTATCGATCTCTGTGGCTAGATTCTTCTTGCAGTCCTCAATGAGTCTGGATGATCCTCTCAAAAAGAAATCATCCACATATAATACTAAAATAAGTGGCTCGTTCTCTATGACCAAATAGTAGAGATTCAGATCTGCGTCACTCTTAACAAACCCCATCTTCTACAAGTAGCCATCTATTCGACCATACCACGCTCTCGATGCCTACTTCAGCCCATACAAGGCTTTCTTCAGTTTGCATACATGAGACTTCTTCTCATGAGTCTCAAAGCCCTCTGGTTGTTCAATGTATACCTCTTCTTCTATTACCCCGTTTAGAAATGTCGTCTTGACATCCATTTGATGGATCTCCCATCCCATCTGGGCTGCAAGAGATATCATAGTCCTAATAGATGTATACCTAGCTACTGGGGCGAAGGTTTCCTCATAGTCAATCCCTTCCTTTTGAGCATACCCCTTAGCCATAAACCTGACCTTGTATTTTTCAACACTATCATCCACAACATATTTGATCTTGTAGATCCATCTTGAACCTACCACAGATCTGCCTTGAGGCTTTGACACCACCTCCCAAACATCGTTTACCATTATGGAGTTATACTCCTCCACCATCGCATCTAGCCAGACCTAATGTTGAGCTGCCTCCTTGAAGCTGGCAGGCTCCCCATCCTGAGCTACTAACGCCTAATACCTGTATGGCTGTTTTCGCTCTCTTTACTATTCCTTGGCTTTCCGATTAAGTTCTTTGCATCACACAGAATCTAACAAAGTTCCCTACTGGTTCTTCCTCTGCCAGCAGGTGCTTTTGTTCACTCCTCCTCCTCATCTTGAGAATCTTCCTGGTCTGAGGAAGAATTCTTCACTTTCATTGGTTGAAGAGGCATGACCAACAAATCCTCTTTCGACTGCTCCTTGGAAGGCATTTCGCGAGATCTCCTGAAAGCTCTGTCCTCCATGAACTTTACATCTCATCGTACTACTACCTTCCTGCTTCTTGGAAGGTAGATTTTGTATGCCATAGCATTCTCGCTATATCCTACCAGATACCCCTTTTCTACAATCTGATCCAACTTCTTCCCCTTTTCTTCAGGTATGCAGCAATATGCTAAACTCCCAAATATCCTGAAATGAATGACTTCAAGTGTCTTCCCAGTGAAGACTTTCTCTGGAGTAATCTAGCCCGATGCCCGATGAGGAGTCCTGTTCTAAACGTAGACAGCTTTGTTGCATGCTTCCACCCACAGGAATTTTGGCATATCTTGATCATATAGCGTGGTCGTAGCTGCTTCTACCATCATCATGTTCTTCCTTTTTGCCACCCCATTCTGCTTCAGATTGTAGGGAGTTGTCCACTCTCTTCCAATGACCTCCCTAGCGCAATAATCAGTGAAGTCCTTTTTTTTTTTTCCGGAGAAAAAAACGAACTTTATATATATATATAAATAAAAAGTTACAAGCAGATGCTGGCGCATTCGAAAAAAGAGTGAAGGCTTCCTTCACTGTCTCAGAGTTAGACAGTCCCAACTCTGAAAAAGCCATGAGTTTTACAAAAAATACTGAGCCATCCCACAGGTAGGGGACAAGATCTGAGAAAAGCAAAACCGGAGCTAGCTGTAGATACAAAACAGCAGAGAAACTGTCCATATGACAACCACCACATATAAATACTACAAGTCAAAAGGGCCTCCGAACAAATGGAAAACAGCCCATATAAACAAAAATTTAACATATGCCGCGAACTGTAAGAAGAGACAGTCGGAAGACAAAAACACCATGAATATTAACACTGCCAGATTTTCTAACTGCAATCCGCACCCAGAGATCAAAATTTTAATCATATGGAGGCTGGAAGTGCTCCTGAATATGGCCGAAATGATTTTCTGTCACTTTCCAAGAGCCCAAATCCTGCAGCAAAGCCTCTTTAGATAATTTATCTGCGTCTTCATTACGGTTCCTGTAAATGTGTTCAAGGAAAAAACCATTAAAAGACTGTTTTAGAGCCATAATCTCATCAAGCAGTGGTCTCAGCATATAGTTCTAGCATCTACTGTTCCCATTAACCCATTTTATCACATTTAAAGAGTCCCCAAATATCTGAATGGTGAAAATGTGCCTGTGAGTAAGCCAACAAAGGAGAAGTTTGAGAGCTGTCAGTTCCGCATAGTTGTTTGTACCAGTCCCTATTCCAACCGATGCTAGCAGATAGTGTCCTTCTTCCAAATGAATGACTAAACCTGCCCCTGCTGTATTGTTTTGCGAGGCCCCGTCGAAATAGGCCCATGGCATGTGTGACCTAATTTGTTCTTCCCTGTTTTGAAAGTTTTTCCTTGATTCCTCGGGCTCAGGTATGCTAAGGTATATGGCTGAGCTTTGGATGGCAATGGACTCAGCTGAGAGAGAAATCTCTTGAAAAATGGCTTTGTTTCTGGCTATCCATACACCCCATGAGATTATGGGAGGGAGATTTCTCAAATTCCCCTCCATGTTCTGGTTCCACCACGATTCCCAGGCAGCCTTTAGAGATGCACCTTCCCAATTGCAATTTTTCCTTATTAAGACCTGAATCTCAAGCCAAACCTTTTTTGTGAAAGGGCAGTTTATGAATAGGTGGGATATTGACTCAGATTCATTTTTGCAGAGCGGGCATCTGCTTGGACCATGCATGAACCTGGCTTGTAAAACATCCCAAGTTGGGGCTTTCTCCCTCAGGGCGCACCAAAAGAAAAGTCTAGCTTTCTTAGGACATTTCAACTTCCACAGATGCTTGGACCACCAGGCAGGTTCCTCCCATCCCTTCTTGGTCATTAAAAACTTATACCCTGCTTTTGGAGCGTAATTACCCGAATCTGCGTAAGCCCATACCAGTTGATCCGGCCTATCTTTAATTCTTACATTTGATCTTACCAGCTCCTGAGTAAAAAGATGCCACTCCCCCCACCACATTTGGTCAAGATTGAGGTTAGCACTAGATTTCCATGCTTGCCCCCAGATAGTGGAGTGGCCAATTTTCTCAATTTGTTGTAAATGAAGAATACCTTTTGACTCCAGATGTCTGATGAGACCCTGGGATAAAGCATATCTCTCATTACATCCCACCCAAGGGTCCCTTCCTATTCTGACATTTTCCCCTCTGCCCACCTGCCAGGACAAACCTTGTTCTATTACTTTAAAAGCTTCAGATGTAACTTTCCAGATTACCGAAAAGTTCTTTCCTTTTTTGTTTGGATCCCGGATCCAATCATCCAGAGGCCTTGGGTCAATGTACTTACGTTTAACAACCCTTGTCCAGAGGTTTTCTGATGTGATTATCCTCCACCCTGATTTTGCTGCCAAAGAGGTACTAAAGTCATTTAGATTCTTAATACCCCAGCCACCCCATTCCTTTGGTCTTGCTATCTTGTCCCATGCAACCCACGGGAGCACCGAATCTTCCTTTGCTCCCGACCAGAGGAATCTGCTACATATTTTCTTGATCTTATACAGAACTCCTTTAGGAACCCAGGTTAGGGCTGCCCAGAAAACTGGCATAGCTTGTAGGACTGAGTTAACCAAAGTTAATCTACCTGCTCGTGACAGCCACTTGTAACTCCAGTGTCCTATCTTTGCTTCAATTTTAGCCACTAGCCAATTCCAGTCTTGCTTTTTATAGGAATTTGGTTTGAGCCAGAATCCCAAATATTTGAAAGGGTCATCCATAGGGAAAGTTTCAAATGGTAGAGAAGCGGTAATCTGGGCGCATTCATTCCTGGAGAAACCTTCCAAGATACACTGAGATTTCCTAAGATTGATTTGCATTCCTGTAGCTTTCATAAATAAATCCAGAATAGTCTTTAACTCCTTTACTTCATCCAGATTCCCATTAGTGAAAAGTAAGATGTCATCTACAAACAAGAGATGGGTAATGAAAAGATTTGCTGCTACTTCCAGACCTTTAATCAAACCTGTCCTTTTTGCTTCTGAGATCAGTCTGCTGAGACCTTCTGCCACTAGGAGAAACAGCAAAGGAGAGAGAGGGCAACCTTGCCTCAAACCCCTTTGACCTTTGAAGAAAGAAGACGCTGCCCCATTAATTAAAACTGCAAAACTTACGCTGGTGACACATCCCATAATCCAGTTAATGAACTCCAGCTTGAAACCCAGATGAGTGAGCATCATTCGGAGATAAGTCCAGCAGATTCTATCATATGCTTTCGATAGATCAATTTTTATCACAGCCCCTTTTTTGGTTTTCTGTTTAATGCTATGAATCGTTTCCTGTGCTACACCAATGGCTTCATGTATCTGTCTACCGTCCAAAAAACCAAATTGTTCACTTGAAATGTTTTTAGACAAAATTGGTTTCAGTCGCATGGCTATAATCTTTGCTATGATTTTGTAAACACAGTTGCAGAGAGAAATTGGCCTAAAATCCTCAAAAGAGTCAGGGTCCTCCTTTTTTGGGATGAGGACTATGAAAGTGGCATTAAAAGGGGAATACATCTCACCTTTCCTTCTAGATTCATTTACCACTTCTGTTAACTCATCTCCAATTAGTTCAAAAAAATGATTGAAAAGTTCACTCGTCCACCCATCAGGACCTGGGCTTTTGTCTTTTGCCATTGATTTTAAAACATGTTCCACTTCCTCCTTTGTCACTACCTCCATTAGATTCCCAGCTTCCTCTTCATCAACAAACCGGGGGAAGCTTTGGGCAGTTCTGATAATTTCTGCTAAAGTAATCCCACCTTGAGCTGTAAAAAGATTTTGAAAATGCTTCTTTCCCATTCTAGAGAGGGCCTCAAAAGAGGAGGCTTCCGACCCATCTGGATCTCTTAGCTTCCAAATGGTGTTTGCATTTTTCCTGCCCTTAGCATAGTTGTGGAAAAACTTCGTGTTTTCATCGCCTGCCTTTAGCCAAATAGCCCTGCTTTTTTGCCTCCACTCCTCCTCCTGCTCTAATAGAATTTTGCTTCTTTGTTTTTCTAGCTGCAAGATCTTGTCTTTTGATTCCTGATTTATATAACCATCCGCTTCAGGATCCTCAGAGGCTCGCAGCTTTTCATCTATAAGAGATAGCTCTTCGGACTGTGCCTTCTTCCTCTCTTTAGCCCATTCTATAGTTGCTTTTTTAAGTCTTTTTAGATTGTCCCAGAAATGAGCTTCTTTGTTTTCTATTTGAAGACTACCCGGGTGTCTCCAAGAATTCCTAAATAGGCGGTTGAATGATTCCTCCTGCACCCATGATGCATTGAATTTAAAAGGGGAAGCAGGTTTGGATGGAGGCTTGTTGAACTCTAATAGAATAGGGAAATGATCCGAGTTCCCTCCTTCTCCCACCCACTGCCTGAACATAGGGATGTCGTTTGACAAATCTTCACTAATTAGGAATCGGTCTAGTCGTTTAGCCACCCTTCCCTCTCCAGTTCTTCTGTTCCTCCAGGTGGGCTTTATTTTGAGGAGGTTGATATCAATCAGGTTATGGGATTGGATTGTGTTTAAGAAAAAATCCGAAAGAGAGTCCTCCCTTGCACTTGGGCCCCAAGCCTCCGAAGTCCCAATTGAGAAGTTAAGATCGCCTCCCATGATTAAACTTCTGTTATTAATTATATCTTTGGAAAAGAGGTTGTTCCAAAACTGCTCACGACCTTGGCATGGCCCATAGATGTTTAGCAGCAAAAAGGATACTCCCATGTCCGGAGAGGAGATCTCCATGCCGAGAGCGTGGTCCATACCCCACAGGCTATTTATTAGCATCCTTCCATCTCTGACCCCGATAGCCAGTCCCCCTGAATGTCCTTCAGCATCTAGTGCATGGAAAGACCAGCCTGGGAACGAGGACCTAAGCATAGTTTCCACCTCAGAACTCCTTCCTAGAGTTTCTTGTAAAAAAAGTATGTCTGGGTTGTACCTTTGGATTAATTCTTTTAAGGCCAGCTTTTTGGGCTTACTGGCTAG
The DNA here is from genome assembly GCA_000404065.3 of Pinus taeda. Classification (NCBI taxonomy): domain Eukaryota; kingdom Viridiplantae; phylum Streptophyta; class Pinopsida; order Pinales; family Pinaceae; genus Pinus; species Pinus taeda. The sequence goes on from APFE030664685.1 coordinate 73,635, forward strand.
CCCTCTACAGTTCCAGGATAGAAGGATCATATTTTAACTTGATCAAGGGTCTTCGCTGCTCTAAGCGCCCCGGTAATTGACATTTGCTTCCCATCAGCTACGTCAAATTTTGCTTTGTCCTTTGCTTTTGACATACTCGAAGTTCTTCCCCTACCCTTTCTAATGGATGATTGGGAGCGAGGAATGCCTAGACCTCCTATCGGATTAGACGACTCAGACAGGGGTTCTTGTTTTTTATCCTGAGATCTCAGATTATAATGACGGCTCTGAGGGGGTGAGATCGATTTCTGACTGTAGTTTGGCACATCTTCACTATTCAGATCAATCAGGGGAAATGCTTTACTAGAACACTCTACATGATTGCCCTCACCATTTTTATGAACAGAAAAAACATCAATTTTTGGTTTTGCAAAAATATCAGTTGAAAGAGATATAGGGCGTTGTTCATGACTCATACCGGGAGGGTCTTGGATAGCTACGACAGAGTCTTCGGCTCTCCCTTCTTTTGCGTCCTTCACCGGGTCATTCTGGCCTTTTAGTACCTCGGACATGATAGTATCTTCTTCTGTGCTCATCATCCCCGCGTTTCTGCCTCTATCCTCCATTCCCGATTCCTTTTGTGTTACCTTCACCTCAGGCACCTGCTCCTTTCTCATCTTTTTCTCCCTCTGCTCCCCTGGAAATTGTGGCCTTCTTCTTTGATTCCCCAAAGGGCATTCCCTTGCTAGATGCCCATAATCGTGGCATCGATAGCATCGAAATGGAAGGTGCTCGTAATCCAGTGGTTGCACAAATACATATTCTCCGTATTCCAGTTTTATAGATTCTGCTAGGCCCTCCTTTGGATTTAAGCGAACCAGAATTCTTGCCACTGTTCTTTCGTAGGTGTGAAGGAAAGACATATCGGTTTCTAAGTATGTACCTAGCAGGTTCCCAATGGATTTAAACACTGACTCAACCCACAAGAATGGCGGGAGACCAGGTAAGCGAACCCATACTGGAAACTCATCCGCCTTCTCTCTGTTGGCATCAAAGTTTGGTGTCCATCTCTGAAACAGAACTGGCCGGTTCCCTATAATCCAGTTTCTCTCAGCCACCCAGTCCGCATCATCTTTTTTTGCAAAGCTCACCATAAACCATCCCTTTACTAGTAGGGCCACTTTGAACGGGTTTAGGAGGGATTTTCCCCATTGAGCCTCTGCCCATTTATTTAGTGCCTTACCTGAAAGAGCCCTCCCTCTGATTCTGCCTACCAAGGTACATTCAGCCACTGTCAGAGCATCCTGGATTTGAACATCCATGCCCAGAACCAGGTTGCCTTCAAAAGTCTTCTTTTTCAGTGAGAAACCCCTCTTTCGATTTGTCTCTGGTTCGAGTTCCGGCGCTGAAGTGCCACCCGGCGGATTTGGTTTAACCCCAACTCGGCTGCCCTGTGGAAATTCCTTATTCGCTACCAGGTTTAGTTTGTCGCCCTGCGACGGCAGACTCTCACCCGTCCCGGCTTCCTTCTCAAACAATTCCTGACCTGGGCTCCCAGGGTCTTTTCTTACGGAGCTAGTTCTTTCCCCTTGCACTGCTTTCGGACCTTTTATCCCCTCAGAGGAGACCCCTGTTGCTATCCGACTAACACTTGGAGGTATTTTTACCGGCGACCTCCTCACTGTGTGCCGATTTCCATGGTCGAGCTCCACATTATCTGGTTTCAAGCCTTCACCCGCAGTACTCCAAATGCCTTTCTTTGATGATCCTTTCATGATGTCTTCCAGACCCCCTGAAAACCTTGACTGGCCTGAGAGAGGTTTGAGTTTATTGCCGTGGATTTCTACCGAAAACTGGTGCTGGCTCTTCTCCGAAAGCTGGGATTCCTTGTTTCCTTTGTTGCATGTCCCTACTGCACCTGCTTTGACCTCTAGCAGTTCGGTTACAAACTTTGGGTTCCACGCGTCATCTTCAAAACGCTCCGCATTAGAAAAACTACCAAAGAACTTAACCAGGTTGTGGGCGGTTACGTCTTTCCCCCAAGCGGTAAGGAGGTCCTCCGGCACCGGCTCCAGGTCGACCACTTCTCCGTGTTTTACCATGATGATATGAGTAGTAGAAAACCTGCCTTGATACCGCTTCACCACTGACTGCCCTTCCCTGAATAGGTAAAGTCGCTTTGGAACGGGAAATCGCCAGTTCCTTCCACCCGGAGAAACTCCCTTCGTTGCTTCACCTCCTTCACTCGTTTCTCGTTAAACTCTCGATTACCCTAATCAAAACTTCACAGCAAATGATGCACGCTACCTTCTTTGTTAAACCAGTGCCGCTAAACCTTCCGGGTATAGTAAATCTACCGCGTCTCTTTTCCGCCTTTTTTCCTCGATGCTACCGCCTATCTGACCGCCCCGTACCGATCCTGTCATCACTGCTCTGATCCCGATCCTGCTGCTGAGACAACCTCCTCCGTCCTCCTAAGTCATTAATGCTATTCTGATTTATTATTAATACTATGATCATATTTAATATTTGTTTTTAGCCATTAATTAATAAACCCTATGTTTTTAATGATTGATGTTATTTTAATTTGTTATTTATATATATATTATGAAATTTATTATTGTTCTAATCTATATATACTTATTATTTTTGTTATTATTGCTATTTATTTTTGATTCAATATTTTTATTATTATCGTTTCTATTAATAATTATTTATATATGATTGTAGCTATTATTTACTATTGTTTCTATTCCACATTATACTAATAATGTTTCATTTTTTAGAGATTATTATTCTAGTTTATATACTAATTAGGTTTATTTAATTTTAGATGCTCATTGTGCCAAGGAGCCTGAAGAGCAGCATGGCTAAGTTTATAATGATAGGGGTCCAGAATTGCAAACCTCGTTATTGAGATTGTTTTCGGGGGTTAGCAAGGGGTTCCAGTTTTTGCTAATCTCCATGCCATCGTCCCTATTAAGGTTTTTAGGATGCTTAATGATTTCAATAGCCTCTCTAACCTTACGTTTGAAATGGTGTTCTACATTTGCGATGACTTTGGTGTCTTCTAGGCATATATGATGATTGGTTTTTCCTACATGCTCGGCTAGGGCTGAGGATCAGACTCTTTCTTTACGGATGTCAGCACTATGCTCTTTGAGTCTAATCCTCACGGATCTACCAGTTTCTCCTATGTACTGATCCCCACACGAACATTTGATTATATAAACTCCTTTTTGCTGAAGCTGTTCTTGGTTGTCCTTAACAGATCTCATTCTTTGTTTGATGGTAGATAAGGGTTTGAAAGTAGTTTTTATATTTTTCTTATTGAGAATTTTTGCAATTTTGTCAATGACTTCTTGGATGTAAGGAAGGCAGGCATTAGGGGTTGGGGTGTCATTTGCTTTGATTTTATTATTATCAGTTCTTGCTTTTTGAATGGCTTTGTATATGCTCTTGTTGCTGTATCCTAGATTGGAAAAAGTTTTCTTAAGGTATGAAATCTCTTCATCAGAGTGGTCTGTATCCGAGATTCTATAGGCTCTAGTGAAGAGGGTTTGCAGCACCCCCATTTTTTGGGCAGGGTGGTGATGAGAATCGGCATGCAGGTAGTTATCAGTATGGGCTTTCTTTCTAAAAACTTTGTGACCTACGGAGCCATCCTCCTTTCTTATGAGGAGAATGTCCAAGAAAGGAATGCAATTATTTTCTTCTACTTCCATTGTGAATTTGATGTCTTCAGACAAGCTATTGAGATGGTTCAGGAACTTGTTGAGCTCATTCTCGCCATGAGGCCAATTGACACTGGTGTCATCCACAAACCTGACCCAAGACTTGGGTTTTAATGGGTATGAATCCAGTGCCTTCTTTTCGAATTTTTCCATGAACAGGTTTGCCACGATTGGTGAGAGAGGAGATCCCATAGCGACACCTGAAGTTTGTTCAAATATTTCACCTTGGAAAGAGAAGAAAGTTGAGCGAAGACAGATTTCGGCTAATTTTGCGGTCTGGGAATCTGCTACCTCCTTAACTACCTGAATAGCTTCATCTAGGGGAATTTTGGTAAAGAGCTGGACTACGTCAAAACTAACGATTTTGTCTCCAGGTTCTAGCTTGGTGTTTTTAATGCAATTTACAAATTGATTAGAGTCTTTTATGTAGGAGCTAGTCTTGCCCACTAGCGGGGATAGAATGCTAGCTACGTACTTAGCTAATTCATAAGTGGGGGACCCTATGGTGTTGATTATGGGTCTTAAGGGAATTTCTTTTTTATGAATTTTAGGGGATCCATAGATCCTGGGGGTGATTTCACTGTTGGGAGTCAATCTCTTTTTTATTTTATCATCCAGATTGGTTTCTTTAATGGCTTTTTTTACTAGGTTTGTGATTTTGGTGATGGGGTTTTTCTCTAGCTTCTTGTAGCTACCACTGTTATATAAGTGGTCTCTCATCTTGTTAATGTAATCTTCATGATCCATAATTACAGTGGCGCCTCCTTTGTCTGCCTTTAGAATTACTATGTTCTTATTATTTCTAAGACTTTTTAGAGCTTTAAGCTGCTCAAGGCTTAGGTTTCTTTTGGGGGGTTTAGCTTTTCTGGGGATAACTGCGACCTCTTGTCTGATGAGTTCTTTGTCATCATCTTTGAGGGTCTTGATACCATCTTCTAGGTTGCAAATGATATCCTCTTTGGGGATTTTGTTGGGGGCTAAAGCGAAATTAAGACCTTTGTTAAGGACCTCCACTTCTTCTTTCTTCAGCTCATAAGAAGATATATTGACCACTTTTTTGTTGCTCAGGTTAATGCTCCTGGGGTTATTTTCTATATTCTCATTATCTACCATTTTATTGTTAAGGGTGTTAGCACTGCTTTCTATGCTTATTTTATCTATATTATAATTACTATAAGTTTTATTAATATTTAACTTGGAATTAGAAGCGTACCTGGGATGGCTGGCGTTCTCCCTGCTACATGCTCCCTCCACCGATGAGCCTGCTTCTTCCTTGCTGCCGTGCTTTGTACCTTCCAGGCTGTAAATATGAGGCGGGTTTCTGATTGCAACGTTGCTGGCATCAATAGGACGCTGATCCTCCACATCAGCTAAGCGTTCTTCAATACCTTCCAGGCTGTCAATATGAGGTGGGTTTCTGATTGCAACGTTGCTAGCATCAATAGGACACTGATCCTCCACATTAGCTAAGCGTTCTTCTGTTTCAATAGAGCTGGTATGCTGGCTGGGCTCAGCGTTTGCTGTCCCTGTACCACGGTTGGGTTTGCGTGTTGTTTTATCATTCATTCCGTGGTCAATGTTGTTAACCTGCAAACCGATGTGAGTGGGGGCCGTTTCTTTGTTTATATTTCCGCTGCATGTTATTCCAGTCTTCTTTTTTACTTGTGCCATCTGCGTATCTCTTTTTGTTTGCGTGGCTGGACTGTTGTGACAGCGGGTTTCAGCCCTACGCTGTCCCATTCTTGTTGTTTCATTGTTATGCCTGCTTATTTGCTCGTATACTGCTATGCTGGATTCGATGGGAGCCTGCGTGTAAACCAGAACCGAGCCCTGAGTAACGTTGTGGTTGGTTTCCGAACAGTTGCGATCTCGAATAGCTGAATCCATGATTTCTTTTTCCGCCTGATTTTTATCACGTTTCTGTAGGTTATTTAGTTTGCTAAGGTGCTAAGGTGGATTTCGGATATTCCACAGTGCTCACGTTTCTGCAGGTTTATTAAGCAATCGGGAAGAAGGATGACCCCCCTTTATCATCAATGTTCCACAACCTAGGCATGAGGCTTTATTGGCTAAACACTTAACTTGATTAATTCCTTTCTATAAGACTTGGAAAAGTGTATGGATTCAAAATGGTTGGTTGCTTCCTAGATTCACCAAGTGAGCCTTTCTAGATTTCCATTAGATAAAGATTAGTGCATGTGTCTAATGATTATTGCTAAATTTGCATGGGCAAATAACTCTCGTATCTATCTTGGGTCAAGAACCTTTAGTCCTTGATATAAATCAAATGCATGTACCTAATTATTGGTTTCCTTATAGGGTCCCCATTCAAAACATACATTTTGAAAATGATCCTCTTACACCTACCATTGATATAATGTTCCCAACTAGAAAAAATAGTGCTATGCAAAGTGAACAATAAAAACAACATCATAAAAATAAATTAGACCATCAGAGCACAAAATTGGCAACCAAAATGCGTTGTCTACTCATTTTATTAAATAAGAAGAGGTGTACAACAAGGTGTTGGAATGTGTGCACTTTGGCTTGCTCTAGGCAAGCTAGAAAAAGCCTAAAATGAACAATGGAACACCCTCCTCACTTTTGTTGGTAATCCGACGCAAGAGTTGTGCAATTGCTATCTGGAAAGGTGTTGCTACTTGAAATGATTTGTTGTTAGAGCTTTCCCTGTTGCTTAGAAAATTCTGGGAAATTAATCCCAACCTTTAAGCAAGAAACCCAAAATAACCCACGAAGGAATTGGCCAAATGTTTACCTCGAAATTTTGGCCCAAATTCCCCTTAGCTCCTCTAGTTGTTTGCTGAGTTTGGACCCTTGTTTGACAGCTTAGATTTGCCCAGAAAATTCTATAAAATTAGGAGTGTACTCTTTACCAAAATCCCAGAAAACTCCAGAAAGGGTTTCCCTTGGTTCCAACCTTAAAAAATTGACCTTCATAGCTTGGCCCTTTGCTAAATATGAATTTTGTTGCTGTGACTGATACTGTCAATAGATGCACTCTCAACGCTAGCATTCCCCCTCAAATGGCCCTCCAAATGATCTCCCAGTGCCCTAGCTCCAAATCCCCTGGATAATGTTGCCCTAAAAAATCTCACTCCACTAGCTGCATAGTCCGTGCATTGTTGTTACTCTCCCTACTTTGCGTGGCTATTACTCTCCCTGCTTTACACTGTTGCTACTCTCCCTACTGCTGGAACTCAGCCTCCGTGTTGCTCCTTTCCTTGTTGTTGCAACTCGACCCTCTTGTTTCTCCTTTCCCTGCAGGTGTAACTCGACCTCCTTGTTGTTACTTCCCCTGCCACTAGAACTCGACTACAGTGATTGTAATTCATCTCCCTATTGTTGGAACTCGACTATAGCTTGGTGTAACTCGTCTCCCTGTCACTGCTATGAAATGAGATGAAGAAGAACTTCTTCCTAGGGCGGGCACTCGAAGTCTACCGAAGCAAGGGTTGAGATCTTCGCTTGGAGACACTCGTGTGTCAAACAACATAGTAACCCGGCTAAGCAGCGAGAGCAACTAAGATTGAGTTCAATATGTCAAAAGATGATGAAATGATGAGAGCTACCTTCCTTATATAGATTTCGTCGTGAAGAACTTTTCTCTTAAATTTCCCTCCATTGTGGGTCCCACACTCAACCATTGATTTCCCTCCATGCAAATAGACCCAGGGAATGTGTATTTTCCTAGTGTGAGTGACCCCCACGTATAACATAACCACACCGAAATAACTTCTACTAAGTCTAGCTTCCTAATAAAATCGAATGGGCCCCATCATCTCCAAAATTGGCCTCAAAATGTAGAGATTAATCATTTTCCAAAATAATTTAGGAAGATATTTTATAGTCCTCTTGTTATGAAACCAACACACAAAAAGATAGAAAAGAAATATCAACACATTAGAAATTAGAGTCTTCGAGGGGCAACCTCCTTTACATTACACAAATAAACAATTCTTGGATGATACAAATGACAAAACCTCCTTTCTATATATAGGAGTCTAAGGAGTCACAATATAATCAAAGTTGACATAACAATAATAATATAAGGGCACAACAATGTTGACACCTAATCCTTGTGATTGGGTAAATATATGTAAATAAATAAATAAGAAATATGAACAGTCATCAGGAGATGAACTAAACAGTCTCTCCCTCATGTATATAATAGACCTACCTGATGGAATAGAACATACGAATTAGTTTTTGCTTTGTGGAGTTACTGCCTGGACCTGACATGGTATCAAAGCCAACTCCTTTTTTTAGTGTTTGTGCCCTTTGTAACTCCCTATTCTGCTCCTCTGCTCCTCTGCTCTCCATTCAAAAATGCTGCATGTTCATAAATGTGGCAGCCTGCTCCACACTGTCCCCTGAACGCTGATGCCTCTGCCATATTCCATATTTATAGTCCTGACCCCTGCGTTACCTGCGCTCTTTGGACTGTCAACATTTTCTGCCATAACGTGAAACATCTCTGCGAGCGTGCCATGAACCATTGAGCGCTCTGCAGTCTATCTCCATGCTGAAGGAATGTATGGCTGCTATTTTGCTGAGGAATCACGCTTGAGCTTGTGTCATACGAAGTGGTGAAAAAGGAAATGTGCTTGGATCGAGGGTTTCAGAGTCGAGATGGTATCAAAGTAGCGCAGTGGAAGCATGATGTTGCACCAGCCGGGAACCAAATTAATCACGCGTGCGGGGCTTCTGCGGCGGGCCGTTGAATGAAGCAAGGGCCGACAACAATAGTCCTGCAAACTTCATCGCATATTTAAGAAAGAGCTGAGGAATTTCCCCAGACTCTGCGTACTAAATGCTTTACCAGGACATAGTTGCATCCCAACCTCTACTCTTTGAGGAAAGAATCATTTCTTTTTCTTAAATTTTGTAAGCATGATCGAAACTGTAAATTCAAATTGGTGTCATTCTTTATAGTCTTAATCCACTGAGTCTGTCGAGCAAACTTTTCCACTGTTTGTTGGATTTCTCAAATTCCAGGCCTGGTTCACTGTAATACATTGTCACAAGCAACACGTGAAGAGTCGCAGTCACGTGAAGGCCTTTGAATAGTGTGTAAACAGTGAGGCAAGTTAAATAGGTATTCTCCTTTTATCTTAAAGTCCATCATAGCTTTGTCGTGTTGTACTTAATCTCTTCACATAAATGGTTGCTCATTAATTGGCAACGTGATTTTCATGGTAACGCTTGGTGATCTGAGATTAGTCTCAGACTTGTACTTCTCAATTCCTATAGCTGGGAGATGAGCATATTTGTCAGTTTTTTAGTTCTAAGAGGCTAGTATTGTGGTATATTAAAGCTACTATCTTTGTATGCGTTGAAGTTCTTGGCATTATATCAACAATAGTCTTATTGAACGCTGAAGTTTTTTGACATAAAATGTTGGTAACATTGGTATTGAACGCTGAAATTTTTTGGCCATACGTTGAAGTTTTTGACCAAGCGTGTTATACAAGTTGACTTTGTTGTCCCATCATATTAGATGTATATTATTTTCCATTAAGAGTAAAATTTTGCAGCAGAAGTTTTTTGTTACAGAATGCATTCAATCATATCCATGGTGGGAATAGTTCTCAATGGCAAGGAGAATTATCCTGAATGGTCTCGGATGATAAAACACCCTCATTTTCAATGAGTTGTGGAAAGGAGTGTGTCGGAGACGGAGACAATGAACCAGTACAAATTACCTCAGACAAAGAGCTCGTCATTTGGGAAAACAAGAACAGCGAAGCTTATGCATTAATCGTAGCATCTGTAAATGAAGAGGTGAGTCGCCATATTTCGTCATATTCAACTGCCTTTGAAGCCTTACAAACGCTGAAAGAACTCTATGACTCACATTCTGCACTTGAAGTTGTTCAACTCATGATTAAACTCTTCACTCTTGAATTGCAAAATAATGATCCTCTTGCTCTTGCATCTGAAGTAAAGTCTATAATGCATGATATCAAATCCACAAAGGTTGAATTGGATATTCCTCTTTTCGCTTTTCTCAAGGCACTTTATCCTATTTACTCCAATTATCTTAAGTCATTGCAAGCAAATGGAAATCTCAAAGATATAACCTTTGACTCTCTTGTGAAAAAGTTTGCTGAAAGAGAGAAAGCTTTTGGAAAGAAGACAACGCCTGAATCTTCTGAAGAGGCTGTGTGCCTTGCTCATAAAGAAAAGCATCCTGCTCAAGATTCTACAAGAGGAAGAGGTGGTCAAAGAGGAAGAGGAAGATATTTCAGAGGCAGGGGGGGTAGACATTCTCAAGGAGAAAAGGGAGATTTGCATTGCATACGCTGCAAAAGAAATGGATCACATGATCCCTCTACATGCAAGCTACCACGAGACAAAATTGAGCAGAAAAGAAACCAACAGAAAGGCAAAACTGATGATACAGACAAAGGTAAAGCACCTGAATCTGCTCACTATGTTGTGGCACAATGTAACATTGGAGTAAATGAGGACTTATTTAATGCTTCACTCGCTTCTTGGAAAAATGATTGGTTGCTTGATTCAGGAGCAACTTGATACATGACTCATAATTTTTTTTTTTGAAGATTTCACTAACAATGTTGATGGAGCAGTATACTTTGCAGATCAATTAAAAATCAAGCCATCAGGGCTTGGCATAATTAGGGTTAAACTACTTGGTCTTCCAGACTTTCTTCCGCATCATGTTCTATATCTCCCACAACTCAAGAGAAACTTGCTGTACTTGGTCCACATCCCCCAGCAAGGTCACTGCATTTATATGTTTGATGGCAAGCTTGAGATAAGAAAAGCATCTGACCACTCACTTGTCATGAGGGGAATAGAAGAAGAAAGGCTTCTCAAACTGCAAGGAACCTCTTCTCATGCACAACATTTCTCATACAATTCTCATCATGAAGAAGGTACACTTCCATCAAGTTTATTATGGCATGCTAGATTTGGGCATTTGAACTATGACAATCTCCATTTGTTGAAGAAAAATGATGTTGTTGGTTTGCCTACAATTCCTAGGAAACTTAAGCAATGTGATGCTTGCATTCTAGGGAGCATAGCAAACAGTGTTTTCATGATTCACATTCAAGAGCACATAGAAAACTTGAACTCATTATTTCATATTTATGTGGTCCAATGCCTGTTCCTTCTGCAAATGGAAATAAATATATCATGACATTTATTGATGACTACACTAGAATGTGTTGGGTTTATTTATTGAAGAACAAATATGATGATTTTCAAACATTCAAGAATTTTCATAAATGGATTGAAAATGATGCACAATCTCATATTGGGTTTATTCGCACTGAAAATGGAAAAGAATACACATCAAATGAATTTGAAAACTATCTTCGCCAACATGGGATCAAACATCAAACAACTGTGCCTTATAATCCCCAACAGAATGGTGTCACTAAAAGAATGAATAGGACAATCTCAAATATCGTACGATCCATGCTCTTCTTCAAAAATGTAAAGATAATGTTTTGGGCTGATGCTGTTCTATGTGCTGCATATATAAAGTAGATATCCATCTAATGCTATAAGAAACAAGACTCCTTATGAATTGTGGTATGGACATGTTCCTTCGGTAAAACATCTCAGGATCTTTGGTTCCACCTGTTATGCTTTGATACCAAAAGTACATAGAAACAAACTTGGTGCTAGAAGTCGTAAGTGTATCTTCCTGGGGTATTCAAACACCTCCAAAGCATACCGTCTCTATGATGAAGTAAATAAAAAGTTTGTTCTATCTAGAGATGTAATTTTTCTTGAATCATCCAAAACTAACAATGTCGTTGAGCAGCAACTTGATCACTTGGATAGATTCGCAAAAGCAAAATCATTTCAAGAATTTGATAATCGGATTCCACATCTTGAAGGGGGGATTCCTATACTAGATCAACATGTGGAATCTTCTTCTGAAGAACACTCTCCCCCGCATGAAACTCCAACATCGGATGATGCTTTAAGTGATGTAATTGATAGAATTGGGAGACTCAATCTTGATTCAGTCCCAAGTCAATCAACAGAGCAGCCTGGACCATCTCAGAAAGGTCCCCCAAAGTGGCTGACAAAGACACTTGAAAGTGTTCATCCTAATGAAATTGGAAAAACAAGAACCAGAAATTCAAACCGGCAAAAAGGAGGTGATGTAGATGACTCTAATTCACCTATTGATATGGATGTTTCTTATGATTGTGAATTGAACTTGTCTACAGATT
>APFE030664698.1:0-11269 GCA_000404065.3 Pinus taeda
CCAAGAATTGTTCATTTATGTAATTTAAAGGAGGTTTCCCCCTCGAAGAGGCTGAATTCTAAGGCGTTGATCTATCTTCTCTATCTTTGTTGAGCTGGTTTCATAACAATATGATTCATTTATATTATAAACCATATACCAACACTACTCACCAACTCATTTACCTAAATAATATTCAGGGAAACTATTCACCATGATAATATTCACCAACATATTCACTAAGATAATATTCACTTGTAATTGCTTCATCATACTTCACTAATTCCAATAATTATTTACACATTAAATAAAAAGAAACACAAAATATATCTACATGTAAATTTCACTGATCATTAAATGAGCCCATGATTTATATAAATAACTAGTGGATTTTATTGATAAACATTTTTCTTGTAGACCAAACCCTTTGCCAAACCAATAAACACATCCGTTTACAAAATTATGTGCTCCTCCTCCAAACCATTCATCCCTTAATTCCAATCATTTCCTTATCGATTCGTTATATCATAAATGGTTTAATATATATGGTTCAATTTTATATATCTTCTCCACAAAGCCATATGGATCTTTCCAATATTAACACTCTTAAAAAAAAAAAAAAAATATTATCTCCAAACAATAAAAGAAATCTCTCAAATCCATATATAAGCATTCAAGTCTCTCCAATAGCATCTCCCATTGATATATATAACGCTCCCAAAACAATAAAGACTCTCCATATAAACATTGTGCTGCTTCAAAAACAATATTAAGGCTACATTTTAACAATAATATGAATTAACACTCCATATAACATATTAAAGATAAGAACGTTGGCCATTAGTTGGTTGAACCATTGGGCTTTGACCATGTATTCAATCTTGTTGGAGTGCTTATTACCAAAGCACTGAACACATAGCAGATACAAATGTATAGCATATGGGACCTTGATAATCTCTGTTGGAAGACTGTACTAGAGCACAAAACCCTATTTTGACGGATGCACTCCTTGTTGTATTAATGAAAGCACACTCCTTGTATATTAGCATTAAAGTTCTTAGAAAATTACACCTGCATTAACCCGCCTTCCTTATTGTATGCCTTGAAAATTGCGGAAACCTTAATTCTCTTGAATGGTACATTAACTCTCTTGAAAATGACATGCATAAAGATTTGAACTCTCTCCATAATAAGCATTTAAATACACATTACAATAAGCCTCCAATGCATAGTTGGTATTTGTATTATAATAATGCTACAATGCATAACATTAACTCTAATTGTTGTTAAACTTTTGAATGCATATTAAAAGCTCCAACTCATATATTCCAAGCTAGAGTTTGAGGCTCTAATGCATATGAATAATGAATTGGGTTCATACATGTAATATGTAATAACACATTGTTATTTGAGGTATATTAAATAACCCATAATGTGCCAACTTAATTTGCCATGAATGTAATATATCAGAAAATTATTATATATATATATATATAATAAAGATGTATACATTTTAACTAAAATGAACAAAAGTATAATATGTACCAAAAATATGTGCATTGATAAAGTTTCTTCAAACAACATATAACTCTGCTCTTCAAAAATGTAAACTCTGAAATTATGTGCCAACCTATATGTTTCTCTTAAATAATATGATAACCGTGCAAATAAAGGAAAAAAATGATGTTATACACATGAATGCAAAAATGATGCTATATATGTGAGTGCTTCCATAGATGTGAATGTGTGAGAACGTTGCTCCATGAGAGTAATATATACGCATTAAAATGATATATATGCTCTTCAAATTAGGGCATAAAACCCTAAATGTTTTCCCATTCAACAATTGCATACATTCAACGCTAATGTCAAATTTTGCAAACATTGTGGCTTATATTTCAAATTACAACACATTTTGACATCTATTGGTAGGAATGCACAAATGTAGTAGTTGTTCACAATCAACACTTCTAAAGTCTCACTTCATTCAACACTCACCACACTCCATACAATCAATACCAACATTAGAATACCAAGAACCCTGCAAGAATTCATTGTAATTTATTACCAAAAATGTTGAATGTTTTCCAGTAATGCTTCACATGAATGGGTGCAATCTATTGCACATGCCAATGAGAAGTTTCCATTTTCACAAGAGATGAATATGGCAACTTCTCTATTGAAACGAGCTTCGTGAATATCTATGGACCTTCTTGAGCATTACTTTGCAGCCATGGATCACATGTCTTACAAAATGGTACCTTATTGCATTTCCAAGTGGTACAAAAGACATATGCTTATTTTCTTCATCACTTGTAGGACTCAACACTGAAGAAAGCTTAAAATGGGAAGCAAATGGAACATTAACATGCTTCACATTGTTCATACAAAACTTTTCAAGTACATTCTCCATGTACTTCTAGTGTGATCACCAAGGCATTCCATTTTTCCTATCTCTGTGTATGTACATGGTCAATATATGTTTTACACCTCCAAGATCCTTCATATCAAACTTCCTAGAAATCTTAGCCTTTAACCTCTTGACCCCTTCCATGATTTTGCTCACAATAGCCATACTTTCGACATACAAGACCAAGATAATGGATATGCCATTGAAACTTTTAAATTACACACAATCATCATACTGAATTCTAGTAGATATCACTCACCATGAAGGAGTCAAACTTCTTGTACCATTGCCTTAGAGACTTCCTCATGCCATACAATGATTTCTCGAGCTTGCCAACTAATATTATCTTGCAACCATGTACAAAACCTTCTATTTGTTCCATATAAATCTCCTTATCCAAATCTCCATGAAGAAAAGTTGTTTGAAAATCTAACTATTCTAACTCAAGGTCAAGTAATACAATTAGTTCTAATAGAGTACAAATACAAACAAGTTTTACCACTCACGTAAATATGTCATGAAATTCAATACCTTCAACCTGAGAATGCCCTTCTGCTACTAGCCCTTCCTCATACCTTTCGATACTTCCATAAATATTTCACTTCAATTTGAAGACCCATTTGTATCTCACAACACTTCCCCCTTCACAAAGTTCTACAAGATCTCAGGTTTTATTCATGGCTAAGAAATTCATTCCTTCATCCAAAGCCTTTTTCCACTTGTTTCTATATGCAAGCTTCTTGATAACAAGAAGGTTCCCCATCTTTAGTAATAAATGGAATATATGAAGCACAATCCTCATACCTTTTGGGTGTTCCTCTTTCTCTTGTATATCTCCTTAGAGTGACTCGTTACTTGATCTATTCCTGAACTTCTATAGTTTTCTTTGCATCTTATTCACCTTTTTCTTCAGAAGTCTCTCCTTCCTTTTGACTTGCCAAAAAAATTTTAGCCTCCAACTGAATTTGTTTATTGAGCGATACCGATTCATTTTCAACTTCTAACATGTGATCTTAGAATAGAAGACTCATCAAATGTTACACCTCTACTAATTACTATCTTAAGTGAACAAGGACCCCACAACCTATATCCTTTCAAAACATTGTTATACCCAACAAATACATAACATCTTGCTTCTGGGTCTAGCTTAGAACCCTGATTCTTTGGAATAAGAGCATAAGCATCACAACCAAAAAAATTTAAATTTGAATGATAACAAGGCCCTCACCAAACATCTTCAGGAATTTTACAATTAATGGAAACTAAAAGTGATGTGTTTATCAAATAACTAGAAATAAACACTACTTCTACACATAACTCCTTCTGCACCATAGAATTATTGATCATGCTTATGGCTCTTTCCATAAGAGTTTGATTCATACATTTAGAAACACCATTTTTTTGAGGAGTATAAACAAAAATTTTACATCTAACAATCCCTTCATCCTTTCAACATTGATCAAATTCTAATTAAGTGAATTCACCGTCATTGTGAGTTCTTAGGAATTTAGTTGATTTTCGTGCTTTATTTTCCACCATAACTTTAAATTGTTTAAAAACATTAAATACCTCAACTTTTCTTTCTAACATATAGAACAATAATTTCATGGAGAAATCATCAAAAAATGTTAATAAGTATAATGCATCTACATAAGATATAGTAGGTGATGGTCCCCAAAGATCAAAATGAATATAGTAAAAAATTCCCTTACTATTAAGACTTCTAGTTTTAAATTTATGCTTAAATTGTTTTCCATATACACGATGCTTACAAAAATCCAACCTTGAGGATTTCAAATGAGGAAACAATTTACAATGCATCAATACTTGAAGACCCTTCTCACTCATGTGACCAGTGGCTAATGAGCAAGTACCTTGTTTTTCCTTCTTAGATACATTCGTTGCCTAACTGACATAAGTACCTCGTTTGAGTCTGTAAAGGATTTTGATATTCTATGCCTTCATAGCAAGCATAGAACCCTTTGAAACTTTCACCACTCCATTTTTACATGTAAACTTGTAACCTTTCGAGTCCATTACTCCCAAAGAAATCATTTTTTTCCTCCACTCACATACATGTCTAACATTAGTCAATGTTGTAACTATATCATCATACATTTCAATTTTGACATTTCTCATGCCAACAATCTTACAAGATATATTATTACCCATAAAAACAGAACTACCATTGACAACTTCATATGAACAAAACCAATTCTTGTTCAGGCTCGTGTGATGAGAAGGATGAGGTTTTAACAACAAATTTTCATAATTCTCAGAAACATTGAAAACAGGAAAAGCTTCATCTACCATAACTAATTAAAGAGATGAAACTTCATCAATTGTACCTCATTCAACTTTATTTTCTTCTTGTTCACGTTGTCTACGTTTCAAGTCTAGAACAAGACTCATCCTCAAGACTAATTTACAAAGAAGAGAAGCATGAGCAATAAATATGATCTACAGTGATGTCAAGTTGGGGAGTCAATTAGCTCAAGACGAAAGAAAACATATTTGTATTATTATAATTCATTATTCTTATTTTATATTTAATAAATTATTTATTTATTTTTAATTCTTTCTATGCTTTTCTATTTTAGTTTAATAATGATTTATGAAATTTAATTATTGTTAATAAATTTTAATGTGAGTTATATTATATTTAATAACAATAATTTTTATTGCTACTTTATGTTTCTAATTTATTGTAATGATTATTTAACCAAATTACATTTTAATTATATAAGAAAAAATAATAATATAATTCAAATGTAAATTTGTTAAAGAATCATTACAATAAATTAGAAACAAAGTAATAATAAAAATTTATGTTATTAAATATAATATAACTCACATTAAAACAATAATTTAATTTCATAAATCGTTATTAAACTAAAATAGAAAGCATTAAAAATAACTAAATAATTTATTAAATAACAAAATAAGAATAAAGAATTTTCTTTTTTTCTATATTTTTTTACTACTTAATCACGGATACCCATGGTCAGTGGGTCTGCTACGTCCAGGATCGAACAATGCTAGGGTGGACCCCACCCGAAGGGGGTCACACCCCTCGGCCTATTTACTGAACTGACCCCAAGAGCTTTCGGGTTTCAACCCTATCACCTCCCATTGGTGAGGCACTTGATTGACCGATTGAGCTAACTCTTGGGCTAAATAAGAATAAAGAATTATAATAATAAAAATATGGTTCCTTTCATCCTGTGCTAGTTGGCTCCCCAATTTGACATCACTCGCGTCATATTTATTTCTCATGCTTCTCTTCTTTGTAAATCATTCCTTAGGATCAATCTTGTTCTAGACTTGAAACGTAGAGAACGTGAAAATGAAGACTGTGGAATATCTAAATCGAAACTCACAAAAACCACACAATAGAAATCTCCAAACCATTATTTTTATTTTCTTCCTTCTTTGGGTTTTCAAAGGACTCCTTTCTTTTCCAATAGTCTTTCTTGAGATGCATTATTTTATTGCACTACCAACATTTAGCTTTACACTTATTTCCTTTTGGTTTTGATCTCAAATAACTTCTCTCTTTTTCCTCTTTTTCCTTTGACCAGCCTCTAGCTACCATAGCTTTTGGCATGAATGTTTCAATATTGGAATTCCTTCATACTTGTTCATATAACAAAGATCCCACAATAGAATCAAATTCTAAAGATTTAGTTGTGCTCAAACTGTTAGAAGTCACAAAGTGATCCCAAGACTCAGGCAAGAAATATAACAAGGTAATAACTTTTTCTTCCTCCACAAATTTGACATCCATGTCTCACAACTAGAAAATAAGTGTATTAAATACATTTAAATATTCTACAATTTTTGTAACCTCCTTCATCCGAAGGCTATAAAGTTTTATCTTTAAATAAATTATGTTGGTTAAAAATTTAGTCATATACAATGTTTCCAATTTTACACAAAAACCTCATGCTGAGGTTTCTTCAACAATGTTGAAGAGAAATTCATCTGTGACACACAACCTGATGGTACTGAGAGCTTGAGAATCCAATTACTCACAATTCAAATTTGTCATGCCAACAAGTTTCTTCCTAAACCCATTTATAGCTTTGTGCAATGCTTGTTGCATGAGAAAATCCTTTACTTCAGTTTCTACAATAAAAAATTGTTTTTATTGGTGAACTTCTCCACGTCGAACTTAGCATTAATCATTTTAACCACATCTCTTTAAAAAAACAAAAAAATAAATATTTATTAATGTTTGGGTTCCTTAAAAAAATATGCTAGTTTCCTTTCTTCTTTCACTAGGGTTTCTTTTAATTTTTTCTCTAAGCTGTGGTTTTCAAAAGCCTCTTCTTTTTAAAATTTTCAAATATTTTTTCTTTTAAAAAAAAACTACTTCCCCTTCCTTTTTGCAAAAATCAAAGCCAAATCCCGTCCTTTAGAAACCCTACTTCAATCTTACTATTTTGTTCATAGAAAATTAATTCTTCAAGTACTATTAAAAAAATGTGTTAAATCCACTTCCTTTAGTGATGACTTTGACCTGTTTCCAAAATTTATGATTATAAAAACATTTTATTGGCATGGCTTGCTTCCTTCAGCGATCTCCCTTTCATGAATTCGATTGTCTCACCTTCTCAGATTTATTTGATCTGTTAGAGGCGACCATTTAAATAATAAAACTTCCCCTGGATTCAACTACTCTTGCTTGTTCAAATTGCACCTCATATCTTTCTTTGGGGGAGGTTCTATATTTTGGTTATTGCACGATGACTATTTCAATACACAAATTTATGACTATGAATTTCTCTTAAAACTCAGTAGGTGGCTTTAGATAGCCTAGTTTCAATTTTTCTACGGAATATAATAGTTGGGAGGGCTTCAATGAGCACTATGCTTTCAACTACTCCTTATGTTAACTACCTGGTCTCTTTGTAGTGTCTCTCTTTACTTGATTACTCCCTTATTCTCTATCTTCCAAAAGACAATTTGAGGATCCAACTAGCAAATTTCTTTGGCAGTTCTCTCTGGTCGGGAGACTCCAAGGACAATATTTATTTGGCATCAATAAACCTTTGAAAAAAATCAACAACTTCTTATTTCATTCAAAGCTTGCTTCATTCCTTTTCTTCATGACTTAGTGGGCCCGACTTGGCCTACACTTTTACATAGGTGGTGACTCGAGATAGAATCAGTTCCCTCTGCTCTAATCGACTTCAAATTTTTTCTTACAACTTCCTCACGACCTTCACAACCTCACTTTGATACCACTTGTTGGTATTCTACAATTATTAACATTCAATCAAGAAATAAAGGCATAAAGATAGGAAATTGAATCACACGAAAGTTTACATAAGGAATTACATGATAGAACCCTCACAGTGTGTCAAGGAAACCTCCACAGGGTAAGGGATTGCAACTCTTATTACTTAAATTATGATTCTTCAAGTTGCATACAACCTCTCAGGAAATCATCAATTAATATGGGCTATTCTGTTCAATAACTTCCTTTTCTTATAAAAAATGGTTGAACAACAAAATAGATTTGGCCAAATAATTACATCATTTACATGAATTGTTTTCATTAAAAAAAAAAAAAAAAAACCTCAGTTCGGCTTAGATGTGACAACATACAAGATTTTCAAATCATTTTTCTACATGGAAATTAATAGTAATAGTAGAGGTTTCAATTCACTTTCAATTTGACTTTGTTTTCTATATTTGTTGTGAGTGTGTAAACAATGATTCCAAATACCTTTGATTTCTTTTGATCTATAATGGCAGAAGTGTCCTCAGACACATAATTTTATTAATCAGAAAAAATAATTACATAATTAATTTTGCAAGAGTTTACACCCGAACAACCAAACACTCTTGCAATGAGCTATTTATAAGCTCCATCTCCTAACTACCTCTAATTATGTATCACTTATTAAATAACAAGTGTCCATTTACATTAAATGCTATTCAAACCAACTAGATAACTAATATCCTAAAATAGAGCCTAAGATACGACACATTTGGAGAGTCATATCTTGTTACAACAATATACTAATTTCTAACAGTCTCCATTAAATAATTAATCATTCTAGAATAATAATTATTAATTTAATTTCTTAAATTAATGATTATTTTATTTCAATTTTATAACCTATGATAATAAATTATTTTTGGATCATCTAACATTCCCCCCTATGATCCAAAGATACATTACAACAGATACCAATTTCATCCCTAAACTTAGTAAATTTTATTCTGCCAAGCGGTTTCGTGAAAATGTCAGAGATCAGATCTTCGGAAGGACAATAAACTGGCTTGAGGACATCTTTGGCAATGAGAGATCTGATATGATGATACTTGGTGTCCACATGCTTTGTCTTTGAATGAAAAACTGGGTTCTTAGCAAGTTTGATGGCTGACTGGCTGTCAATGAATAACGATGTAGCTTATGCCTGAGAAATACCCAAGTCCTGCAAAATTCAATGCAACCAAACAATTTCACATGCTGCTTCCCATGCTGAAATGTACTCTACTTCTGCTGAAGAAGTGGCCATTGTAGCTTGTTTCTTACAACTCCAAGATACTATTGTTGACCCCATATTCATTAAATAACCTGATGTTGCTGCTCGATCATCAATACTCCCAGCAAAGTCGACATCGGAATATCCACCAAGTACAAAACTTTTAGTATTTGTGTAAAGAAGACCAAAATCTTTTGTTCCTTGGATATATCGAAGAACTCTTTTGGCTACATTCCAGTGGCTATCTCGGGGTTCCTGCATAAAACGTGAAAGAATACTGACTGCATAAGATAGATCAGGACGAGTATTTGTCAAATAAATCAAGCTGCCAATCAATTGTCTGTAAGTTGTACTATCCACCTTTCCCCCCCTCAAATTTTGAAATTTTCAAGTTTTGCTCCATGGGTGTAAGAACGGGCTTGCAATCTTGCATGCCAAAACGCTAAAGAACCTCTGCTGCATACTTACTTTGAGAAATGAAATTATGATGTGGACGTTGGAAGACTTCAACTCCAAGATAGTAGTGAAGTAATCCCAAATCTGTCATCTTAAAACCTGCATGTAACTCCTTTCTCACCTGTGCAATATGATCATCATGATTGCCAGTGATGATCAAATTTTCTACATACATAACAAGAATGACCAGATGTTTTCCCTGTTGTCGCACATACAAAGTATCATCAGATTCAATTCGTTGAAAACCAACTTTCTTAAGGTATTCATCCATCTTTGCATACCAAGCTCGGGGAGCTTGTTTTAATCCATATAAAGCCTTGATCAATTTGCAGACTTTATGTTCTTGTCCTTCAACTTCAAAACCTGGTGGTTGGGTCATATACATTTCCTCCTGTAAATCCCCATTGAGAAAAGCACTTTTCACATCCATTTGATGAACTTTCCATCCTTTTTGAGCGGCCAATGCAAGTGTTAATCAGATGGTGTTCCATTTTGCTGTTGGAGCAAAAGTTTCTTCATAATTAATTCCTTCCTGCTGCGTAAAACCTTTTGCGACAAGTCGTGCTTTATACTTTTCAAGTTCTCCCTTCTGATTATACTTAATTATGTAAACCCATTTGCAGCCTATGGGTTTAACATTTCCTGGACAATCAACAAGTTTCCAAGTGTTGTTATCAATGACTGCTTGATATTCTTCAACCATAGCCTATTGCCATTCTTTATGTTTTACTGCTTCTTTGTATGTGGAAGGTTCAGTAAAATCATTTTCTATCAAGGAAAAATTGCCTTCACTTCTATGTGCCCTTCTGGCGCCAGTTTTATTTTGTTCATCAGGCTTTACATCTTTCAAAAGTTGAACTGCCCATTTCGGAAGTTGGTGCTCACTTGTTTGTGCTTCTGTAAAGTCCCCATCATTGTAAAGAGGATTAATATAAACTGATGTTTGTCGTTCAGGTGAAGAATGTGGAGAATCATTGTTAGAAGAACTCATGCTGCTTGGAGATGTGGATGAACTGATTGAAGACCCAGATGATGGTGTTGATGTAGATGGACTGGATGACTCATCTTCAGAGGAAGGAAAATCAAGTTCATACCAATTTGGTGAAGTTGGTTGACTTTGCTTTTTATCATTTCGTTTACTTCCCTTAGTTTCTAACTTGTGAGGAAAATTTTCAATTTCTTCAGCACTTTTGATCTCAGTTTCATCAATGACATCCCTGCTTACAATGAATTTTCCATTGGTCAAAAGACGGTACCCTTTCTTCTCATCAGAATAGCCAAGCATAGTGCATTTTAAACTTCGTGAGTCAAGCTTAGTTCTTTTTTCTTTCACAACTAAGGCATAACAAACTAACCCAAAAACTCTAAGATGTTTAACTCGAGGTTTGAAACCAAACCAAGCTTCATAAGGTGTGATTCCATCTAAAGAAGCAGTTGGAGATATGTTTCTTAAGTAGACATCTGTATGAATTGCTTCCACCCAATATGTTGGACTTAACCTCTTGAAAGTTAACATGGATCTCGCCATTCCTAACAAAGTACGATTCATTCTTTCGACTACTCCATTTTGCTGTGGAGTGTAAACATTAGTAAGATGTCGTCTTATGCCATTTTCATTGCAATAATTTTTGAATTCATTCGAAGTGAATTCTCGCCCATTATCTGTCCTGAGAGTAGCTATATTTTCTTTTACTTCATTTTCAACAAGTTGGCGAAAAATTTTAAACTTATCAAATGCTTCTGACTTGTTCTTCAAAAATTAAACCCAAGTCATTTTGCTGAAATCATCAATGAATAGTAATAAATATTTGCAACCACCAAATGAAGTTTGTAGTGGACCACAAACATCACTGTGAACTAGTTGTAGCCACCTATTTGCACGCCATGAACTTGTTGGAAAACTTTCTCGATTTTGTTTGCCATA
>APFE030664698.1:12168-47178 GCA_000404065.3 Pinus taeda
ATCTTACATGCCATAGTCTTATAGGTGAAATACCTGTAGTCACTGCCCCTGCAAAATCAGAATGCCTTGGAATAACTGTCCCTTTCATCCGTAACAGTTTTCCATCTTCATAACCTGTCATAACTGTTTTCAAGTTCTATTTCACTGAATTAATCTTCACTAAACCATCTTCCATAATCACCTGATGTCCCGTTTGTCGAATCGTGACTAAAGAGAGCAAATTTTTCTTGAAACTGGGTACATACCATACATTGGAAATCATTTTTTCTCCAATGTCAGGGAGAAAAATTTTTACTACTCCTTTTCCATAAGGAGTATGTTTTGTATCATCAGTAAGAAAAATTGAATTAAGTTGGCATTCTTGAAAATTCCAGAAAAAATCACGTCGACAAGTCATGTGCTGAGTTGCCCCGAAATCCAAGATCCAGGCATCTTCATAGTCACTTCTAACATGAGATGAAATTTGTGATGCTGGTGAGGAAGTAAAAACATATTCTGAGTTACCTTCATCTTGATCATTTGCAAATTGTGCTGAATGCTGCTGAAACTTGGGAATTTTATTAAGTGATGTTCGACAATCTTCAGCATAATGGCCAACTTTGTTACATCTTCGACACACAATTTGACTTAAGTCTCTTCCTCTTCCTGAAGATTGTCCTTTGCCTCTGCTTTGACTTCTATTTTGAGATCGTCCTCTACCTTGATTATTATATCCTTGTTCTTGAAAATTGCCTCTTCCTTGGTTGTTTCCTCTACCTTGAAAATTATTTCTTCCTCCTCTGTTAAAATTGTTGCCTCTGCTTTGGCTTTGACCTCGACTATGTGCTGCTTGATTCTGATTCCATCTGCCTCTTCCTCGAGAACTATCTATTGATGACTTACTAGTGCTGGCCTCTGTGAGAAAAACATCTTCACCAACTTTCTTCTTCTTCCCAAAAGTTTTATCATGTTGACTCAGCATTTCACAAAGCTCATCAAACTTTAGTTTCTCTAATTTCCCAGTTACTTGTAGAGTCTCTAAAAAATGCGTATAGGAAGAAGGAAGCCCAGCAATTACAATTGTGACCATAAAGCTATCATCAATTGTGGGAAAACCAACATTAATAATTTCTTACCTGATATTCTTAAGTCTTGAGAGATATTCAAGAACATCACCGCCTTCAGTTAATTTTTGTTGCAACAATTTTAATTGTAGATCGACTTTCTTTGATTCACGCTGAGTATCAAAGAGGTCTTTAAAAGTTTTCAAAGCAGTCCATGCATCTATAACATTTTCTATATGGACATACATTTCATCATTCACAGACGATTTAATAAGAGCTAAGGCTTTAGCATTCTTGATTTCCCATTTTGCTAGTGCAGCTGCATCTGTGGGTTTATTTGGCTTAACATCTCCATCACATATTCCCTCCATAATTCATTGTAAATGAGTGTGCTTTCGATGAGACGATGCCATGTTTTATAAGATTTGGTGCCTTCTAGTTTGTCGGAATCAGAAAACAAATTAATCAACTTAGACATTTTAGCGTTGAAGCATCGCACCAAGAATCAGAACAGAAATGACAAGATAGTCAACACAACACACCACGCAAAAACAACGTGATCTATTGGGGCTTGGCCTTGACCCTCGAATAGTCATCAAAACAGGAGAAAATCGACTGAGCTTTGCACTTGGCTCTAGTCAATATCTCAAATTTTTACAAGGCAACTTTCAGAATTTGACTTTTTACAATGGTGCTTTTGCACAATATGGCAAACAAGAAATTACCCCCCCCCTCAATGTAAAATTACTTTGAGTTACAATGCCAGGCTTATCAGAACCAGGTTTATCTCCCGAGAAACAAATTAAAACAAAACTCCTTATTGCTCCAAAATTTTCAAATCACCTTATTGCTCCATCAACCATAAATTCCCAAAATTAAAAAATCACCATATTTCTACACAATACAATATTCCTTATTTTTCCAAAAAGAAAACAAACAAAACGCCATTTGCTTGCTTATTATGGAGCACAAATATGTTAAGGATCTGCGTGTGCCTACTTCTGACCTTACGCAGCCATACAAGAAGTTTTATGATCTTACTAAACCATATAAGAAGCTCTGTTTTCACGGCCTATGACTGGGAAAAAGCAGGACAAAATGTTATTGAAACTGCTATATTATCTCGATCTGTTGAAAACTGCTGTCTAATCTCAGTCTGTTGAAGCCAACCTCGCATACTTCACACAAATTTGCTAAGGTACTCAACAACAGTGGTGTATTTTACATCCAGGTACAACTGACTAGCTTCAACACCATCAGGCCCAATTTCAAAATTCGTTTGATCACCTTTCACAAAAATAGAGTGACCGGTTGCTATGCCAATATTACCTGGGAAGGGTGTTTCTGCGATTAATGTTAGGACCTGCTCGTCAGGGATGTAGACCTTCTCCAGAGTCTTGTCAATATTCTTCTCCCATAGACTCACAACCTCATTGAACGACAGAGTATTGGCAGGAAGCCGTAAGTATAAGGAATACCCTCGGCCTCGATTCCTCGACGGACTTTGGCTTTCAGCTCGAACACACTTTTTGCAAGCTCTACTGCATGGGAGTTGTCAACATCATTGCCGAACTCAGATGGTAGAAAGAAGAGTAGCACTGTTATAATTCAAATGACAAAATATCGTGAACCAATTCGCCTCAACACATTTGAAATCAGATCAATTTCTTTGTCACAAGCTGATCGCGCAACGTGACGATTCCAATTATATTTAAAAATAAAAATTTCAACGTGCGGGGAAATCTTAATAGTCCTGCGGGGGAAATCTCATCGGTGCTTTGAGACTCAGACAAAGCATATTTGCTTCAAACACAATCATCACCTTCCATTCGCCAATAATGGCAAAAGCCTCTTGATGGTTCCGATTTCTTTAATAGCCTTGGTGCAGAAGTTGAAGCCCAGAAAATAATAGAAATTTAAGACCCAATGATTTTGATTATAACTCAAAAAATTGATTTTTAGATCTCAAAATCTAAAATCAATAAAATAATAAAAGTTCTTCTCTTTTAAACAAAATTTTGAAAAATTTCTTACCCAACATTCACTGAACAATTCAATGGAGTTTTCCAAAAATTTGTATAGCTGGAATCTCCTCCTCACATCTACTGTAGCATTACTGGAGCTCTGATACCACAATAATGGCAGAAGTGTCCTCAGACACATAATTTTATTAATCAGAAAACATAATTACATAATTGATTTTGCAAGAGTTTACATCCGAACAACCAAACACTCTTGCAATGAGCTATTTATAAGCTCCATGTCCTAACTACCTCTAAAATGGATCACTTATCAAATAACAAGTGTCCATTTACATTAAATGCTATTCAAACCAACTAGCTAACTAATCTCCTAAAATAGAAACTAAGATACGACACATTGGGAGAGTCATATCTTGTTACAACAATATACTAATTTCTAATTGTCTCCATTAAATAATTAATCATTCTAGAATAATAATTATTAATTTAATTTCTTAAATTAATAATAATTTTATTTCAATTTTATAACCTATGATAATAAATTATTTTTGGATCATCTAACACTCTTGTAGCTTTTATACTTCAAATGCACAAGAGGAATGGATTATCAAGGTCCAATTTTACCTATAGGATATTTATCTCACACGACATGTCCCAATACATAGAGAGAACATTATAATAGAGTCAATCCCTCAAGATTAAGCAATAATTTGCATGCAACAATTAGCCTTAAAACAATGAAAATCCCATCTAGCATATATGACAAAAGTAACAAGAATAACATAAAAAATTGGTATTTACATGCAATAGAGTATATCCAACCATTGGCAAATGACAATAGAGAAGCTCCAAGAGAAGATAGACCAATAACCATACATTTGGATTCATCCATAAATGCTCCAATTCATCCTCTAGAAATAAGTTAGAAATTCTCTAAAGAAGAGAGAGATCCAATCCAAAGTGATCATGAGAAATTATCTCACGTCACTTGTATTTATATACATCGAAAAAGTTTGAATTAGCCTCCTTGGCCTACATGAGTCTCAAAAATAAAATAATGTGCTAATAATACATCCTTTTGGTGACAAGCCCACCAAACTAGCTCATAAATGAAAAGGTAAGCCTCTCAAGAGGTCAAATAATAATCTATGCATGTCCTAGGTCCCTCTAAGAGGCTTAATGAGGTCCATGGGTGCCGCAATGAAGAATAGGACCCTCAAAAGCAATGGACAAGGGGTTGGCCCCTTGTAATAACCCGTGGTGCTCCAAATGACATGTGGGGTCACACAAGTGTCCTCATGGGTCTCCAAACAAATCGAAGATGCCTGTAGATCGTCTGTAAGGACTAGGATGGTGGTGTAGGTGATGCCACATCATCGTGAAAATCCTGTATTATCTACCAAGTGTATGGTGTAGATCTGGTACCTACTGGGCATGATGGATTAGGTGCATCCTCCTTGTCCAATAAGTGAACCACAAGAAATATCTAAATGGATGTGGGGATATATGAAGTGCAATCTGTTGTTGTGGAGGACCATGGCTCTCACATCTCGCCCTATATGTGCCAATGTACCCCTCTGGAGGATTAGGACCCCATATAGGGAGATCTAACCCCAAATGGAAATCATCTGCAATCTTGCATAACATCCAAGTCATCCCCTATCCTTCTAGTACAAAAAGTAATTAAAGAAATCGTGTAAATGAGCTTACCTAATCATGGACCATAGGTGGGGACTTCATAATGGCCTTCCCTTCCATAATGGGCTTCGGGGTGTGCCAATGTCTCTCGAACTGCAAATTGGGTTAACCAAGTGCCCTATTAGGTGGCTTCTACTTCTAAAGGGGATAATATGTTCAAGGTACATCCTTTAAAAGGTGGTGGCATGTGACCGATAGGTGGATGAAGTAAGGGATGAGAAGGGGCAGCCCTGGGTCACATTCTGAGCTACAACAATGACTAATAAGAGGGAAGACCACACTTGGGTTTATAATGTGTAGGAGGGAGAAATCATGGTACATGAGTTACCTCGACCTTGATTTTTCCACCCTTCTTTATATGCATTTTTCCTTTTTATGATTTTCTTTGATTAACTGCTCCAGGCTCAAGGGGTTAGAGCATGATGTGTAAGATATAACAATGGAATCCCCTTTTTAAGGTGGGGATTTTCATCGCCCACCAGGGGTTGGGATAATCATGGGTTCCTATATAATGAAGAAGGCTCATAGGAACTATAGGAACCAGGGTGATGGCCATGATGATGGGGTAGATCTCATGAATTGCCTTTTTCCCACGTGTTAAATGTTTTTGTCTCAACAATCTTTTGCATTTTGTGGTCATATTTCTTGTTGAATGTGGCCTTATATGCTTTTAACTTTCTTTCTAGCCGCATCAACCTCTGAGCTTCATTCTAGGCCATGGCCCATGGTGTGGGCAAGGGGAAGGGGCGAGCTAATCCTATGTGGAACCAATGGGGGGATGTGGAACTAGGTGGGAAATATAATGAATGGGTCAATAATGGATGGAAAGAGGGTAATATAACTGAATAAGAGAGTGGGACCACACAACCAAAATTAGGGTTTCCTGTGAAATACCATCCTTGGAACCAAATGGTCAATAAAAGAGATCCCACAGGACTAGAATCTAAGGTTAATTCCTAAAAGGGATATAGGGGACAAAAGCACAGACCTATCCTATTCTTTTTGCCAAATCCCCCCATTAATCCACGTGTAGAAGTGTCCATGATAAGAAAACTATAATGCTCAATTTCAAAATGACAAGGCATACCTTTAGATTCGGGAGGCCCACTTTCAAACATATGATCATTGCAGATGGGCGAGGGACCACACGAATGGCTTAGGTGGTGGAGAAATGGAACAATGAACTAGATGATGGGTTTAAGGCGCTGTTGGTTGCTGACTGAGGAAAACCTTGGAGAAAAAAATTCTCCTAGGGATATTACCCACAAAATGGTGGGTAACAGGACCCGTGCTAATGACATCGCTTGGAAGATATATATACTATGTGATCTTTGTTGATGACTTCTCATGTAAAACTTGGATCTTCTTCTTAAAGACCAAGGATCAGACTTTTATCATGTTTAGGGACTTCAAAGCTCCAGTGGAAAAACGAATTGGAAAGAAGATCAAGATCTTGAGAACAGATAATGGAGGCAAATTCACTTCAAATGACTTCAAGGATTTATGTAAGGAAGCTGAAATTAAGAGGAGGTGACTATTCTATACACTCATCAACAAAGTGGAGTTACTGAGAGGAATAAAAATACCATCTTAGAAGCCCATGGGGCTTTGGATTGACGGTGAATGGGTGCACTATTAAAGCACTCCTTGTGATAGGTCATTGGTTCAAATCCCCCGTGGGTGCTTACCTACCAAGAAAAAAAACAAAAAAAACAATACCATCTTAGAAGCAACCAAAACCATGAATCATAATAAAAACTTCCTATGTTTCTGCGGGGAGAAGCAACAAATATTACAGTATATGTCCAAAATAGCAGCCCTCATCAAGCTTTGATGGAAAAGACTCTAGAATAAGTTTTTACAGGTGTGAAATCGAAAGTTGGTCACCTGAGAATATTTGGTTTCCTTGTCTAATTTCATGCACCGAAGGCAAATAGGTCAAATCTAGAGGCTTCAGGGAAGAAAGGTATGTTTGTTGGTTATTGTGAAAATTCTAAAGCTTACAGTATATATGTGCTAGTGTAGAGGAACATTGAGTTCAACTAGGATGTGACCTTTGATGAAAATGATTCCCTTGGAAAGCAAGGGACTCTTTTGTCCCTGCCAACATTAAGAGAAGAGATGATTCTATGGATGTAGATGTGTTATGGTGGAAAAATCGTTCTTGTGGGCAAGAACAATCTCCCTAGATTCAAAGATAAATCTAGAAACAAACGAATAAGTAATGTAAACTTTCCTTAGTCTATAACTGAAATATGATATATAAAATGCGCAAGAACCTCTTACATTTCTACGAAATCTTGTATATTTCCCTTGATCCTTTCAAAATCCCTTTCTTGCTACTTCAAGAAAAGATTTGCATAGGAAGAACCAATCAAGGAATAAAAGCATAACATAGATAAATATTGAAACACAATATATATGGAAATTGCAACATAGCATATATCATAGCATGAATCCAATACTCAATTACAAACTATGCAAATGATCAAGGAGCTTTGTAATGAGAATCATAACAAACGCAAGTAGGAAAGAAACAACGTCTTGTATTAATCTTGATTACCCTTGATTTTGCAAACCTCCTTCCAAGAGTCTCCAATCCTCCCTTAAGTGACAAGCTTCCAGCCTCAATTCGACAACATAAGTTTACATTCCAAAGATCCCCTTTACCCTATGGTTTGTGCTGAATTTATAGGCCAAGAGAAGGAGGTTTGAGATTCTCTTCTTAAGAGATGAGACCCATAAAGAGAGGGATTAGGGTTCCACAAAGATATGGAGTTTGATCCATGAACCAAGGGATGAGGCCCAAGTAGGTAGGGGCTCGAGGCCTTTTAGGTGAGAAATATTCCCCCAACAAAGCTTCTAGAAATTTCTTTTTATTTTTACCTACGTTAAGAGGTTTTCACACTTTTCAGTGGAGAACAAAGCACAAGATTGTGCAGGGGCCACAATGATCATAACTGCGTTTGCACAGGTATTGGCTAGAAAAAGTGCGCAAGTGCTTGAGAATAGATTTTTAAGCAATGTGATCTAGGATTCTAGTTGTATTTGGGATTGTTTTTCTTGCAACGTTGTAGGGAATGCTTTGGAGCACTTCATCAGATAGTGAGAGATCTAGATTTCCGGCCATTTTCCTAATGGTGACAAAATAACATGTAATAGACTTCCCCCTAAAGTGCAAAGTTAGAAAATGTGTTTAAGGACTGAAGCGCTTTATCATGCAAAATTTCATATTAGAGACCAATTGGTTGGAGACGTAAAACAAATAATCAAGGATTACAATACATTATCGTCATATAATCATCATTGAGGTAAGAATTTCCATACTCAGAGTAAAATTATCTCAAAGAACTAGTGTGGAAATTTACAAAGATCCATGTCAACAATAGACAATATGGATGGAACCATCAAATATGAACCTATATTTACAATCATGAATATTTAAAATTCCACATAACTAGATCTAGGGTCTTGGCCTCCATTTCTATCTATCCATAGTACAAATCTAACCATGCGAGTGAATGTCTCGAAGTTGCACATGGTAGAAGCCACCCAACTATCGGTCAATGATGTGAACTGTTAACACATGTGAGAGAAACCACTAATAATGACAATGGTTTGGATATGGTGCCATAGTGGTATAATTTTCTTTGGAGAGGATCCCTATACGTTTCCACAAGTTTCCATGGAGATGGCGGGGCCACAAGATCCTTATATGTTACAGTGGGTTTAATTGATGACATGCCATAGATTTGGTGATGGTCCAGTGATTAGATACACTCTTACATTTTTTTGATGGCCGAGTCACCAAATCCTCATGATTGAGGATTACCCATATGTGGGTGTGGATTTTAGAGGTGATCTAGATATCCCTCTTCTTGCAGGAATGCAATGGGATTACATAGGTAAAATCTCTCACTTTGGTTGTTATGTATTTTTTCAGTTATTTTTTTGTTTTTAACTCATATCCAAGACTAAATATCTCAAAATATCATGCAGATGTGGGACCAGCTAGACTAGCATTAATGCGATGGATTGCTAGACACGATGAGCAACCAGTTCCTATGGAGAAAGATTCAATTGCAGTAGAGACCCTAGCTGAGATCAAGAGTAACTTAGATAGGTTAACAATGGATATCCTAGACATCATGATTAATGATCTTACTCCTCGCTGTAAGAGGCATACAAAAGGTGTACCTAGGTAGATTGGTCGTCTGTTATGAAGAGTGGCTCGAGCCATCATTTTCTATCATGAGCACCATGCTTCGTCTCTACACATAGAGCTAGATTTTGGTTTTTGGTTTATCGACATGTTTGGTTAATAAAGGTCACAGGTCTCAGATGTCTTGGATGACATTTTTGTAAGCTCAATTTTTTTTTACAAACATTATGATTAGTGGAGACTACCTCTATTTTCTAAGATTATTTTATACAAGATGTGAATGACTACTGTTTTCTTTTTACAAATGTTGCAAATGTTGATTTAACACATAATTTGCCAATGCATCAATTAATGTAATTAAATGTATTGGAATGTCTTGGTATTCAATGTAATAGAATTATCTTTCCAAGAGACGGACCCATAGAAAATTTCTTAACATTAAAGAACTTCTAATTGAATAAATGCGACTTAAGTGCAATACTATGAGTTGAGAATCCAATCTAACAATTAAACGACGAATACCAAATGGAATGACATCATATAACAGTTCCATGCAGACTCAATAACTCATTGGTGGGAAAATCGATGGCCCAAGCCATGGAAGAAAGATTTTGAGCACTACGACTAGCACCATCAGCGTAGCCAATGTAATTTTGAAGGAGCGTTGACATCTACAAATCAAGTGTAACAAAAGATAAGCAGGGGAAATAGAGGGAGTTTGTAAACAAGAAGTAAAATTTCCACACATGTAAAATATGATACAACAAGATACATTGTACTCACGCAGTAAATCAAGCATAGTACTTTTTTAAGGTAAATCCCATTTCTAGGCTTAGCTAAAGGAATACCATTGACATAGTCAACTAGCTCATAAGAACCTTTTGCAAGTGCACGTTTACAATATAGGGACCATTCCACATAGGTTCGAACTTACCAACTCCTAGCTTATCATGTTCTTAATTGTAAACCAAGACCAAGTCACCTTTTGAATACACATGAGGATTTACATTTCGATCAAATTGTTCCTTAACTCATTTCTTATGAGTCTCGCTGGCCAATGGAACATCACGACGAGTCTCATTTAGATGTGCTAAGTATAAAAAATGTTCCTCCTATGTAGAAGTAGTTTGATTGCTAGCTTTAATGATGGGATTTAACATTCAATACGTAGGACTGCTTCCAGGCCGTAAACTAACTAAAAGTGTGTAAACCTGGTTGCAGCTTTTGCTAAGGTGAAATATACCCATAATGCTGAGAAAAACATTAGACGCCAATTTTTTTTATTAATCCTATACTCCGTTGAAGCATAGTGGTTAAAACTTTGTTCACAACTTCTACCTAGCTATTGGCCTGTGGGTAATATGGAGTCGATCTATTGTGATGTAAGCCCAACTTCGCAGTAAGTTAGGTCATCATAAAGTTTAAAAAATGGATGCCATGGTCCGTGACGAGGGCCCGTGGGACACCAAACCTAGCAATCACATGATTGAATATGAAAAGAGTAGCAGTTTCACCATCATCTCTATATGTAGGCATCACCTTGGCCCATTTTGTAAAGTAATCCGAACTAGGATAATATACCCATGCCCCCCGACCGAGTGAGGCTTACATGTAATGAAATCGATGCCCCATTTCATAAAGGGACCATAAATGATGATTGGGTGAAGAGAACCAAGAGGAACACACATTTTGTGATGATAAATTTGACAATTATGACAACATGGACTACAGTAATGCAATCTTTAAACATGAAAGGCCAGATATATCTAGTGTGCAGGATTTTCTCCGCAATGAAAAACCATGACATATGGATGTCACATGCTCCAGAGTGACATTAATTTAAAGATTTTTTGGTTTCATCATGTGTCAAACATCGTTTAAAAACTGAATCAACACCATGATGATAAAGTGTATCGCCAACAATAGTATATTGTTGGGATTGGTACCGAATATGACGATGGTGAGTTCGAGATAACTCGGTCCAAAAAAATTGAGTTTAAATATTATTAAACGATAATATCTCCATACCAACGGTCTAATGTGCTGATAAAAAAGAGAGATTCATTTGGAAGAGAATCCTCTACCATGGTTTCTGTCTCAGAATAGGGAGAGTCACAATTAAGCTTAGCAAACACCAATGATTTATTTGACTTGGATTTTAGAAATTCTAAGTCAAATTTATGTAGGATAACAATCCATTTAGAATATTTTCCCTAAGCAATTGTTTGGTAAGAATATAAACCATGGGGTTGCAATTTGAAATCACTGTTGTTTTGTACAATAGAATATAGTGAAAAATCTTTAGACTACTTGCACTACTACCAAGGCTAATTTCGCCACATGTGCATATTTTATTTTGGAATTGGTAAGATTCCTACTTATGTATTAAATCACATGTTCATTGTTTAATTCATCCTCTTGGACTAATACCATAGCAATGGAAATGTTTGATGCAACTAAATAAAAAAAGTAGTCTTGGTGATAATCAGGTGGATGCAACAAAGGTGTGTGAGTCAACACGTGTTTAAGTGCATCGAAATCCTTTTGAGAAATTTCATACCAAACGAAAGAGATGCACTTTTTCAAAATCCAAGTGAAACCTTTGGTTAACTTTGCATAATTCAGAATGAATTGACGTAAAAAGTTTGATTTCCACTGCAAAATTTGGACTTGGCGTAAATTGGAAGGATGAGGAAATTTCATAATAACCTCTACCTTAAGGGGGTCAACACTGTAGAATTTCCTATAGATTCACAACTCATGTAATTTCCTAAAACAAAAGGCAAGAATCTACTCTACTCTTTACAATGGAAGCCCATAAAGATCAATGAAAACAATAATTGACAAGAGGAAGTTAATCAATGGCACATAACACAATATGTATTGAGGAAAAGCCACTGCTCAAAACCCCTACTATCTATTTTGCATTAATAAGAAATCTGATATGAGAATACAATGCTTGTTCTCACAAGCACAATCCTTGCACAAGTATAATCAACTCTTATCTCACAAACTAGCTCAAGCCAAATCCTTAGCCTATTCTTCATCTCTCCAAGCCCCTATTTCCTTGCGATATTCCCGGTCAAAGAATCTAGATGAATACAATATGCTTTGCTCAACCTTGAGCTTAACCTATACAAGTATTACCTATCCTCTGCCTGATGACTTCCTTTGGCCAATTCTTAGCCAAATTTCTAGCCTTCAAGATTCTAATTCCTTGCACAATTCCTGAGAGAATTAACCCATATTTAAAGGGAAATCCTCACTTCATAACTATGCAATCCAAACTTAGGTTCTTCTCTGATTGCATTAACCATCTATACAACTCGGAAAATTATACAACTGATTGTACACTATCCGTGCACTCTAGTCTCAAATGGGTCTTCCTCTGAACTGACATGCATAATTTTATCATGAGTGAATCTTTAGTTAGTTGGAGAAGCATTGAAGATGCACCAATGCACCAACTCACTACTAGACCTCTACTAGTTCCACCAACAGTTAGAACTAGTTTATCTGTCTATAACTCAGTCAAATTGAGTTATCTACTTACAACTCCAATAAATTCAATATGGACCCTTAAAACTTAGTGATCACTCTACATGACTCTAGATAGACTTCCAAATTGAATTTCCTAAGCTAACTAAGTCAACTTAACTTAGTTACCTATTACAAGTTGCTATGAGAAAAGAATTACAATTTATTTCTCAATTTAACTCAAGAACAAATTAAATTGGAATTTATGGATTCTATTTTTAACATTTCTTGTTGCTATTTTCAACAAACATGAATGGCTTCTCTATATATGATAAAATCCTAGTAAACAACCATATTTCACATGAAAAACACATTTGTGTGGATTCAAGTGTATATTATAATGCCGACATTGGAGAAAAATTGCTTGTAGATGCATTGGATGATCTTCACGTTTTAATGAATGTGTTGGTAGATCATCTAAATAGGGGTGTACAATATGCTTAATGTCATGAAAATCATAAGACATAGTCCACTGAAAAGTGGTGCCAACATTCTTTAGTCCAAATGGAATATTTTGATGTGCGAAAGTTCCCCATGGAAAAATGAATGCGTTATATGCTGATCCGCAGGGAGTATGTTAATTTGATTCTATCCAGAAAATCCATCCATAAAAGAAAATATTTTATTACCAAAAAAATCATCAATTATTTGGTTGATATAGAGTGTAGGATAGTTGTATTTAGGACAAGATTTGTTAATATATTATTGTAGCAGTTGCAAAACCCTACAAAATTTTGGCTTGCATCCAAATTTCAAAGCCTTCCTTGGTTTTTCCTTTGATGGTTACAAACACTCGAGCTCACCCCATGCGCTCTTATGAAGTCTTTTAACCTTCTTGCTTGTTTGACCAATGGTTGTCTTTTAGCATGTTTATTACTTTGTCATGTTTGTGATCTAATTCTAGTGAGTTTGAAGGTTTGTCTTTGTGTGTTTAGGTTGTCTTCTCTTTGTAAACATCTGTCGTACTCACACACAAAGTTGTAAACAATGTTGCACAAGTGTCGTCACAGTTGTTCGAAGGTCTATCACAAGTGTCGCACTTGTCACTCTCAACTCCAAGGTAGTCTCATTGAGGTAATGTTTTGGCCTGTTTTTATAGTGGCCTATGTTGTATCATCATTGAGTATGATAAGTATATGTTCACAATGTTAGTATGCACAATTTCCTTGGTTTAGACACTTAGCCATTTTCTTGAATATCTGCCTGACCGGACAACCCTCTTCCACCCGACCCCAACTGAGTTGCACTACGCAATCTCAACCCTTAATGACCCTTCTCTGCTACCCAAAACTATACAGTGATTGAGGCCATCCTATAGGTCAGCTTACATTGCACAATCTTGGAGGTGAGCAACCTGTTTGCCTCCTAGAATTGTGCAAAAACTGCCTCCCTATCCAACTGAACTGCACATTTCTTAAGCACAATCACCAACCCTCCTCCTGTCCCACCAGGATCCCACACTTCCTTGAGACTTGGGTCTCCACTCTTCCCCAAAATTGTGCAAACATGCCCAACTGGTTATCTACTGGCTTTCTCTACACTGTTACCCAAAATTTTGTAGAATTGCCCAGATGACCCTTACTGCCTTGCTCTGCGCTGCCTCCAGAAATTGCGCAGATATGTCTGGCAGTTCTCCTATTGACTATCTTGCACTGTTCCCAGAGATTTCACAGTCATGTCCAATAGGTCCCTCTGCAGCCATGCTCTTTCCTCCCTCTAGAAATTGCACAGAACTGACCCACAATCCCTCTGCATCCCTCTCTGTCTTCCGTCTGAAAACTGCACAAAAATTGCTTCCCTTAGGGTCCCACCTTGCAGCTGACACTGGTGAATCTCACTACGCAATCATATCTCTTAGTGATCACTGTGTAGTTTTTCTCAACAGTGCAGGTTGTCCTCCCAGAATGCGTCATTCCAGCCTGACCTGCGCTTTGTGCTGCCTCAGTGAGTTGTCCTTCCTCCTTGTCACCTGGAACATGAGAAAAATGCATCATGCTAGACTAGGAGGTTTTGGATTTGATTTCGTCCCATCATGAGTGTATTGCAGGAAGAGGTAAACTAATGGATCATGGTGAGATGACTAATGGGATGAAAAAGGAGCACACATGCTAGAACACTTGCTTGCAGCTGGACGGACGTATCAAGCATATAATGAAACAAGTGAAAGGAACACATGCATTGAACCATCAAGTAAGACCAAGACCATCGAAGACCCCGCAACACCATGCCATGTGGAGGAGAAGAGAAATCACACCAAGAGTACATCCATCACTAAGTAGCACAACAACTTGACATGGACATCACATTCAACCAATACATGTTAGCAATGTCATGTCGAGTTGTGTCATGATTTGTCTCCGCCACATCACCATTATGGGCCATATCCGTTGTAACTGAATGTAATTTAAATTGAAGTCCAATGGATACACACAAAAGTTGAAGAGTCATGTCAGTTGAAAAGTCATGGGAAGTTGAATACTCACAAGGGTAGTCCAAGAGTCACAAGGGTCAAGCCTCACCCTTGGTTATATATACCCCTCCCATTGTATGTGCAAAGGAATTTTCACCTTGGCTCCTCCCACATAACCTTGAGAGTCTGTAGTCTGTTCTTTGAGGAGCGAGGAGTGGCTCCAATGTCCCACTACTGGGACTAGTGATGTATGGTGTACATATGTGTCTTGGGACTTTTTCTTAATTCAGAAGCCTGTTTCAGGCCAACACATTTTCACACATGTTTTGTAGATGTTTGTAAGGCTATTCTTTAAAAATTTGTAATTCATGTTTTCTTAACCTGTACTAAGATAGTTGAACTACTATGGTTATTTTAGTACTTACTTTTTTGAAGATGTGTTGTATTGTTTATCACTAATGTCTCGTCCGTGTGAACTACTCTGCATGACATTAGACAAACCATTCTTGTTTTCTTGGTTATAACGGCCGTCAACCCCATGTGGACTACTCCACTGGATGGTGTACATGTTTTCCCTTGCACTTTGGTTCTAATGACTACCGAATCCACTGTGAACTACTCTACTGGATGCTGGGCAGACCCTTGTTGGTTCACGTGTGTCTCTCCCTTGGTGGTACTACTACCTCTCATTTAGAGGCTCACTTTTACCCTCTTCTTTACAGTAAGAGAACTCAAACACAAGTTACATTACACACTCACCAGGCATACTCACCTCGCCTTTTTGAAGTTACAAGCATAACACTCTCATGTGCTAAACAACAAGAGCTAAGGCATAAATCATTAAGAGATCCCCTTTGTTGGCGGGTCTAACACCATCAACAAAATGGTGCTAGAAGGAGGGCCATATGATAGGTTGTGCCCGTAGATTCTGGTTTGAATCTCTTATTTAAAAATGGCTCTTCTTGACAGCATAATCCTGGATTGTCCTTCTACATAGTTCAAATATACCATCCCCATGGAAGTTATCCATGACCTGTCCAAGTTAAAGTTCAATGGCGAGGGTGAACCATATTTTCATGCGCATGTGCACCAAGTTATAAAATTTTTCATAGGCCACAAGATAGAGTACAAATATGTCTGGATTTTATTAATCACCCTCACATTCGAAGGTCGTGCTCAACATTGGTGTTACACATTACCCTGTGCCTATATCGATTCATTTGGTCAACTTGCCTAAATGATGATTAAAACATTTGATGAGTATAGTCACCAGGATTTCCATGATTTTTTTTTTTTTTTTTTTCCGTTTAAGTATGGAACTTGAAGAATCAGTTGAGGGCTTTACTGATCGCTTCCTTCATCTCTATTACAAAATTCCTGAATAGATTGTGAACTTTGACTTCTTGAGTGAAGAGTTTAAACACTTGGTTCATATTTCTCAATATGGTGTACCTCCTATTTTCTATTCCTCCCCAACTCTTGCGGATCATGAGGCACCTTATATTGCAGAGGAAGAGACCAACACCCTGTTTGTTCCTTGTCCTCCTCCCTTTTCGATCCCGAGGTGGTTGCCTCCTTCCAATGATTGCAAAGATGGGAAATTTGCACAACATGTTCTCAACCCATCTTCTCACCTGTCTCCCACTTCGATGGAGGAAGTTCGAGAATGGATCAGGAAGCCTATAGCGAAGACTCACTCCTCCATTCTGCAAGAGGATGTCACCGTTCATAACTCAAGTCTCGAATCTGATCTAAATCTCTACCATCCCCCATCATCTACAAGCCCTGAGTCCTTGCACCATGACTCACTTGATCAACTCACTTCACCAGCTAGTTGTTCACATTCTCTTGATTCTTGAGCTGTTGGCACAATTTGCGATTAGGCGCAAGGAAGTCACATCACATAGGCAGAGGAGCAGAAAGGTGAGGACACTATCAATCTTCCCTCTCTAATTCAAAATTGTGCACATAAAATCAATGAGCTTCCATTCTTGAACGATTCTCAATCTGCCAATCTTGGTGGAACATCTTGTAGAATTAATTCTTTTGATCAACCCCCAGTCTTGGGTAGTCATCACTCCCATACTTCCATATGATGTGACGAATGCCTAGTCACATAATGTGATCTTCCGTTTTCTCATGAATACTCTAACTCAAATATGGAATGTGCTCCCGTCAAAGAAGACATCGATATTGAAACTTCCTCTTCACCTCGCTTGCCCATGTGTCCTACGGTTCAAAATGCATCCACATGTGTCGGAGATACTCCATGTCCTCTTACTTCATCCGATGAGTTATCTCCTCAATTGACACAAGGCAGTGAGGCTGTTCATGATGAAGTTGAAAACAATTTAATCACAGAGTGTACTTACCATTCCCTGTTATCTCTTCTCTTGCCTGAAGACAAATCTTTAAGTAAGGTTTCTGAACTTGAAAAGTATAGTGCAGCCTGTGACAGAGATGGCTGCCATCCTGAGAGAAATTTTGAAATCAGAAACAACATCCATCCTCAGGCCATGCATGTTCTGGTTCAAGCTTCAAAATATGATTATGCAATTCTGGAAAATTCCAAGACGTGCCAGGGAGTCGAGGAACTTCAACGTCCGTTGATGGTTATGTCAGGATCTTGCGACTCTGGTAATCCCCCAGAACCCAATCGGATAGGGTTTCTCATGCACAATCTGTCTATTTGCATGGTCGCACTCGATGTGAATTCACTTGTAAAAAAATGTTTGGTATTCTGGATGTGATCTCTCAAATTTTCAAAATTTCACTTATGACCGAATTCACAAATATGTCACAAAGCATTCGTCTTCAAGCACATCTGTTGCATCAAACTTGGGATGGGAGTGTACGTCCTTCATGAGATCATGGAATTATGAAGTTGATCATCTCAAATACTGTCTTTTCCCATGATCATACTTATCGAATTTTCCCTTTCATGATCAGCTCCTTGGTCTTCTTGCAATCCTTATAATGCAAAATTTTCCACTCATCACACCAAAAATCTCTTTGGATGATGGTGAATGCACAAGCTATCACACGAATCAAGTTCCTCTTTATTTTCCATGCCCCAAGTGGTTTCACACATTGATAGTGCTGGCATCATTTTTACATTCTTGTGATGACCATGGTGCCTGCGCAATTTTTCACCAGTTGCAGGAAGGTAGTCTGTTCATGTCAAGCTCACAATGAACTTGGTTCCATTATTCAGAGAATTCACAAGATTGTTCAGATGACTTTGTCTTTGTTCATTTCAAATTGGGAATCCCATATTTCAACCAGGTCATCTCATCATTCCTCTATATTGGGTGACTACCATTCAACTTATCATTTTCCCAAAGACACATCCAATGAAATTTTCTTCACACTCTCTGATCTTCACCATTTGACATCTCTCTCTTTAGTTTTTTGTCGGGCAGATGATGTGCTTCAGCCTGCGCTGATGGTTATGGCAGGTCATCATTTCCTTGACATGACTGTTGAGAATGATCATATATATTTTTCTTTACAAGATTCCCATCGTGATCTCATCTATAAAATAAAAAATTCACCCTTTCAAAGATCACGAGGTTGTCGAAACAACCATCATGAATTGTATGATCCAATCACTCAATCGATGGAACAATATTACTTGGAAAGCTATGTAGTAGGTAGCAAGCTTCAATCCTT
The DNA here is from genome assembly GCA_000404065.3 of Pinus taeda. Taxonomy (NCBI): domain Eukaryota; kingdom Viridiplantae; phylum Streptophyta; class Pinopsida; order Pinales; family Pinaceae; genus Pinus; species Pinus taeda. The sequence goes on from APFE030664698.1 coordinate 30,673, forward strand.
CCTCATGCTTGCTAAGAAGCTCAGTGTAGACGATGACACACTTGCAAGAGGCTTTTGAGTTTTGTTTAGTAATGGTATCCATCACAGAGGTAAGCACGTGTATTGGGTGGTTGTGACACATTTTTCTGCCCACAGGTAAGACCTTCCTCTGTGTGTGCAGTTGGTTCAAGTTTTTTTATTTTCTATTGCACACTACCTTTGTATTGTTTATATCTTTGTCGGTGAAGCTCAAGAGAGATTACGATGGCTTCATTGGAAATTTCATTTCATGTAACCTCGACTGTTTAGCAGTTAGAATAGGAGTAGGATTAGTTGCATCTTAGTTTTCCTTTCCTTGCACTCATTTTGCACTCACAATACATCATGGTTTTCTTATTCCGGTTGTACATCCTTTTTTCCTTGACCGTTTTTCTTTCTTGTCTTTTAGTTTTGATTGCTTGTTGTGTACGCTTTTCCTCCTCATCTTGCTTTTCCTTTCATGTTGAGTTTTCTGTTTGTTTGCACTACAGAATAAGTGTTGTTCCCACACTGTATTCTCGCTTTTGAATGTGCATGTGGCTAAATTTCAAAGAGTCTTGTGACACTGTAGCGCTTGGATAGTCTTGTGTCCATCTTATTTGTGCTTTGTTGTAACTTTTGGCTGATGACATCTTAATGGAAAATCCGATCCGTCTGTGAGGAAAGTTTTGGTCAAACCATGAACCCATGTCCAGTCATGGGAACCTCATGCCTATACTCAGTTTTCTACTCTGTGTATTCAAGCGTATCCAACTAGTAGAAACAGAGAAGGGGAAATATAAATGAGAAAACCTGAATTAGAGGTCTTACATGCTTCTCTGAAGGGACAGCCTCTTCTGCTCTCAATAATTTGGGATCACTCTTTTGCCCAAAAAATAAATAAGTGCCTATGCACAGTCCTCTTACAAAAAATAACAAAGGTGAAAGAAGAGAAAGGATTCCTGCATAGAGAGGTGAAGCAAGAAACTCCACCGAGGTACTGTCTAGGATCATTGGTAGTGGAGCAATGTTTGTGTTCCTGCGTGACTCTGATGGGTTACTATCCAGGCTTGTTGGCAGCGGAACAACACCAAATATGAAAACTTATACTCTGAAAATATTAAGCTCACGGACCAAATTACCCTTCCCGCTTTGAAACACTATTATCTGGTTGAATTTTTGTGTTATGTTCAACTGAGTTGGTACAAGGTGAATCGTGTCTGTCAGCAGGGTAAGTGGGGAAGCCAAAGTGATCTACACAATGAATCAATACTTCCCGAAAGGCCAAGCCCCTACGCTAAAAATGAACCAAAATAGAGAAGATGGTATTCAACCAATGTGTCGCCAAGTGTTGTAGCGGCTGCAGCACACTCCAAAATTTTAGTTTGCATCCAAATTTCAGAGCCTTCCTTGGTTTTTCCTTTGATGGTTACAAACACTCGAGCTCACCCCATGAGCTCTTATGAAGTCTTTTCACCTTTTTGCTTGTTTGACCAATGACTGTCTTTTAGAATGTTGATTGCTTTGTCATGCTTGTGATCTAATTCTGGTGAGTTTGAAGGTTTTGTGTTTCTGGGTTGTCTTCGCTATGTAAACATCTTTCGTACTCACACACAAAGTTGTAAACAATGTCACGCAAGTGTTGTCATATTCGTCCGTAGGTCTATCACAAGTGTCACACTTGTCGCTCTCAACTCCAAGATAGTCTCACTGAGGGCATGTTTTGTCTTGTTGTCATGGTGGTTTATGTTGTCTCGTTATCAAGTATGTTAAGTGTGTGTTCACAATGTAAGTCTGCACAGTTTTCTTTCTTTTGACACTAAGCCATTTTCCTGAAAATATGCCTGAACGGACAACCCTCTTCCATCGAATCCAAACTGAGCTGCACTGCGCAGTGTCAACTCTACCCAGAACTGCATAGTGCTTGAGATTGTCCTCCAGGTCAGATGCACTACGCAATCCTGGAGGTGAGAAGCCTGTATGCCTCCCAGAATTGTGTAGAAACTACCTCCCTGTGCAACTAAACTACACATTTCTCAAGCACTGTCACCAACCCTCCTCCTTTCCCACCGGGATACTGCACTGCCCTGAGACCTAGATCTGCATTTTTCCCCAAAATTACATAGACATGCCCTGATGGTCTTATGCTGCCTTGCTCTTCATTGTTCCCCAGAATCATGTAGAACTACCCAGATGACCCTTGCTACCTTCCTATGCCATGCCTCCAGAAATTGCGCAGACATGTCTCACAGTTCCCTTGTTGACTGTCCTACACTATTCACAGAGATTGCCTAGTCATGTCCAACAAGTCCCTTTGCAGCCCTGCTCTATCCTCCCTCTAGAAATTGCACAGAACTGATTAATAGTTCCTTTGCAACCCGCTCTGTCTTCCCTCTAAAAACTGCGTAGAAGATTCCTCCTTCAGGGTCCCAGCTTACAACTGACACTGGTGACTGTCACTATGCAATCCTACCGCCCAGTGATCACTGCCCAGTTTTTATCGACAGTGTAGGTCGTTCTCTTGGAATGCCTTAATCCATCCTGAGCTATGCTCTACACTATCTCAGTGAGTTGTCCTCCCTCTTTGTCACCTGGAACATGAGAGCAATGCATCATGATAAACTAGGAGGTTTTGGATTTGATATCATCTTGTCATGAGTGAATTGTAGGAACAGGTACACTGATGGATCATGGTGAGATGATGAATGGTATGAAAAAGGAGTGCACATGCTAGAAGACTTGCTTGCAGCTGGACGGATGTACCAAGCATATTAAGAAACAAGTGAAAGTACACATGCATTGAACCATCAAGAAATACCAAGACCATCAAAGACCCCGCAACACCATGCGATGCAGATGAGAAGACAAAGCACACCAAGAGTACATCCATCACTTGGCAACACAACAGCTTAACATGGACACCACAATGAGCTAGTACATGTTAGCAGTGTCATGTCAAGTTGTGTGATGATCTGTCTCGATCACATCTCCATTATGGGCCATATCCATTGTAACTGAGTGTAATGTATAGTGAAGTCCAATGGATGCACATATAATTCAAAGATTCATGTCAGTTGAAAAGTCATGGGAAGTTGAACAGTCATGAGGGTAGTCCAAGAGTCACAAGGGTTAAGCATCACCCTTGGCTATATATACCCCTCCCATTGTATGAGAAAAGGAAATTTCACCTTGGATCCTCCCACATGGCCTTAAGAGTCTGTAGTCTATTCTTTGAGGAGCGAGGAGTGGCTCCAATGTCCCACTATTGGGACTAGCTATGTATGGCATGTGAAAATTTCTGAATATAGAAATAGAAATCCTATTGCAGTGACTGGTTTAAGATCTTCTACTTGTTATTCACTCAACAAGTTATTTAATTAAATAAACATTGATGTAAACACTACTGCAATCTACATTGATATATATATCATAAACTAAAACAATATATGAGACAAACACACAAGGGAAAGGATTATTTTTGGACAACACATCCCCGGAAAAACCCAATGCAGGAGAACCGGTGCAACATATAGAGGGTTTGTATTATTAAGCAAGCAGAATCTGAGTACAACAAGTTTCCTCTCACACCGGCTATCCTTTCAAAGAAATCTCGGTAGCAAGAAATACATATGAGGGTTTACCTCTTTCTCAAAGTCACAACTGATCCACTGAGTGGCCTAACTCTGGAAAACACTATGAAATCCCAGTGCAATCACTGCTTGGGCTAGCGTCTTGCCTCTAGGAGACTGCATCACCCCTTTTATTGGATCGATTTGCTAGAGGAAGACTGTTGTTCAACCCTCCTGGTTCAGATCCTCGCCTCTCCAGCAAAATCTCGAACTTATGACAAATATTTTGTACTGCCATTGCTAGAGACCCCCTTGGCATGCGTCATCACTGTGTGAGTCCCTTCCTGGGTTGCGTAGGCCTCTATGCTACCTCTCTGATGCTACTACTGCCTCTCTACTTGATACTCTTTGGCTCAAAACTCCTTTCTGATCCAAATCGTTGCTTTTGCCCCTCCCATTGCAAATCAGGTCACTAATTCGATTTTCTCAGCAAACCACACCCCAGGAAAATCGAACTGATTTGATCACTCAATATATCTCCAACTGACCCTCAATCATCCTCTTATAATTTTCCGTTGATGAATCAATGACCAAGATTAAGTTCCCTATCAACGGATAATATTAAAACAGATTTGATCCTCGTGTCTTAGAAGCTTCTCACCCATATTTTTATTAATAGCCATTAATATTTTTATTTTCCTAAGTTTAGACTTTTTTTTTTCTACGTTAAGACTAACCTAAGTACCCACGGGGGATTTGAACCGGTGACCTATCGCAAGGAGTGCCTTAACAGCGCACCCATTCACCGTCAATCCAAAGCCCCGTGGGCTCCTAAGTTTAGACTTAGGAACCCCATTAAAAATATTGATTTTTTTAATAGCTTACAATCTGGGTGGAATTTCTCCAAACGATTTTTGGTTCTTGGATATTTTATGTATTCTAACCTCTCCACATAATTTCGGAGCTAGCTCACATCCGATGCTACCCAAAATCAACACTCCCACTTAGCAAGGAATGTGCTCTGGAAATGCTTCCCAATAGATGCATCACACTGATCCATGACATTGGTCCTCTGCACTACTGATGCTTAGCCTGCTGCCCCTCATCTACTGTGCTGCTGCATCCTGTACTTCTGCCCATGACACTACCACTGCCACTGTTGCATTTGTACTACATCTCCCTCTCAAAAATGTTGCATCATGCTGCCCATAGCACTGCCACTGCTAACTGCTGCACTACAACTCAGTTCCTGAGAAGTAAGAAATTGAAAATCCACCCAAAATATGACATAATGGTCAGTATTTATGCCTCGTGATGCTGAAGCTACCTCTGCTGCTAATCTGTGCTAACCCTCTGCTGCTACTACACTGCTGCAATTATTCCTCTTGCACTTTTGCAACCTCCATTGCACTGCTTTAGACTCTGTCACTGTTGCTCCATCATCCTTCGCACCAATTGACTCTCGTCATTCTGCTTTCGTCGTTAAGGGATCCCATAGCTCTATGTGATCCAGGAGTTTGGGCATCTCAAGGATCGTGCCCCTTGTGTAGTCCTCCCGACTACAAATCTATGTCACCCCACCTCTTCTCTAGAGGTGCATGAGAACTCATGACACAATCCTCGTCATCATCCTCCTTGTCAGATTTCGTTGGAGCAGCCTCCGAGTTAGAATTCTATTCATTGCCCTTCTTTCGAGGGAATTGAGTGGTGAAATTTCCTAGTTCCCCACACTTGAAGCATCTAACATTGGTTATGTCTTTATTTTTCCTCTTATGCTGCCTTGGTTATCCCACTGATGCGAGAGATGCATCCTCTTCTTCCTCCTTCTTGACTCTGACTCCTTTACCACTACTTCCTGCCTTAGTTAACTGCGTGATCTATTCCTGTCAAAGAGATTCCCACATCTCCTCCCAACTGGGGAGAGAATCCCTACCCAAGATGCTTTGGAAAAAGGTCTCCTAGTCTTCAGTGACTGCATTCAGGGAAGTCCTGACCGTGAACTCAAGATTTGGTGTAGACCTCATGGAAGTCAGCTCGTCTCGAATCACTTGCAACATGAGAAGGAAGGGATCAAATTATTCTTCCTTTTGCATATGATACTGTCTCAGTTGGTTATTAAGAAACACCTTCCATTGAACAAAATTTTCCTCATACAAGGTGGTTAAGGCCTCCAACATTTCCCTTGCTATTTCCTTTTCAACAATATGTGGGATCACATGATCCTTGATCCTGTCCAAGATCATGCACTTTGCCTTTGCTTGAGCCTCCTTGTATTTCTTGAGAGGATCAACATTGACCGGTACAACCACCACTTTCAAGGCATAATCCTTGATGCGATTATTGTCTAAGACTGCAAGGATCTTGGACTTCCAGATGAAAAAGTAGGATGCTCCCTCCAATCTGTGTTGATCCCTTAGTTCATTGACTGCCATCTTTTCTCAAACAAGTATAGAACAGGTTCTCTTCTCCCTCTCTCACTGCTGCCCCAACAAGACTTGGATCTGGATTTATTTGGTGCTAGAAATCCTCTAAGGAACAAGTTCTTTCTAGAGTCCCTCTGAGTCCTGATTTCCTTCATGGAAATCCTCCCACCAAATAATGTCAAATCACACCTTCTCCAATCCTCCTTTGCTGCTGCTCAACAACCCAGACCTATATATATTTGGCAAGAAATTCGTTAAGGAAGTGACTCCCTCTACCTCGGTTTCATCTCCACAGACATTGTTCTGCAACAACAGCAACAACATCCCACTAACACCTCAGATCAAATCTGCACTACTCTTTCTGCCCCAACAACTAAAGAATCTGAGCTGCTCCAGTTCTACGCGAGCTAGATCCGCTCCTCCCGGCCACTGCATCACTCCTTCCTGGTCTAGAAAGATGACATAGCTCTATGTGAGCCTGATCTACCCCACTCGGCTTCTGCGTTGGCCCAGAAAGCTAACACATTTATTGCGTCGGCTCCTCCCAGCTACTGCGTCAACCTCACCTTTCTCAGAATGGTGACGCTGGCACTGCATGAGCCTCTGTGTCACCTATTCTGCATTTCATCACTCTCCCTCTACGTCTCTTGCTCTGGAACAACGCTGTCACTCATGACAACTCCCTCTCTGCAACAAATTTGTTGGATCTCTCAGCTGATGGCTTCAATTTACTATGATCTGCAATGCTCTAATACCATGTGAAATTTTTTGAATCTAGAAACATAAATCCTATTACAGTGACTGGTTTAACATCTCCTACTTGTTATTTCATTCAACAAGTTATTTAATTACATAAGCATTGATGTAAAAAATACTTCAATCTACATTGATATACAAATCATAAATTGAAACAATAGATGAGACAAACACACAAGGGACATTGCTATTTTTGGACAACATGTCCCTGGAAAAACCCAATGCGGGAAAACGGTGCAACAAATAGAGTGTTTGTATTATTAAGAAAGCCGAATCTAAGTACAACAATTTGCCTCTCACACCGACTAACCTTTCAGAGAAAGATCAGCAGAAAGAAATACATAAAAGGGTTTACCTCATTTTCCAAGTCACAACTGATACACTGAGTGGTTTGACTCTGGAAAACACTGTGAAATCACAGCGCAATCACTAGGAGACTGTGTCACCCCTTCTGTTGGATTGATTTACTAGGGGAAGACTACTATTCAACCCTCCCAGCTCAGAACCTTGCTTCTCCAACAAAATATCAAATTTATGATGAATTTCCTGCACTGCCTCTGCAAGAGACCCCCTTGGCCTGCATTAGCATTGCGTGAGCCCCTTCCTAGGCTACGTAGGCCTCTGCACTGCCTCTCTGATGATACTGTTGCCTCTCTACCCGATACTCTTTGGCTTGGAATTCCTTTCCGATCCAAATCTCTGCTTTTGCCCCTCTCACTGCAACTCAGTTCACTAGTTTGATTTTCTCAACAAACCACGCCCCAGAAAAATCGAACTGATTTGATCACTCGGTGTATCTCCAATTGATCCTCAAGCCTCCTCTTATACTTTTCCTATTGATGAATCAACAGACGATATTAAGTCCCGAATCAAATTAAAACAAACTTGATCCTCATCTCTTAAAAAGTTCTCACCCATATTTTTATTAATACCCATTAATATTTTTATTTTCCTAAGTTTAGGCTTAGGAACCCCATTAAAAATATTATTTTTTTTAATAACTCACAATCCAGGTGGAATTTCTCCAAACGATTTCTGGGTCTTGGATATCTTATGTATTCTAGCCCCTCCACAAAATTTCGGAGCTAGATCACATCCAATGCTACCAAAAATCAACATGGTGTACATATGTGTCTTGGGAATTTTGTTTAATTCAGAAGCGTGTTTCAAGCCAACATGTTTTCACACATGTTTTGTAGATATTTGTAAGAATACTCTTTAAACATTTGTAATGCATGTGTTCTTAACCTATACTAAGATATTTGAACTAATTTGGTTATTTTAGTAGTTACATTGTTGAAGATGTGTTATATTGTTTCTCACTGTTGTCTTGTTCGTGTGGACTACCCCGTAAGACATTAGACAAACCATTCTTGTTTTTCTTGGTTATAATGACCGTCACCCCCATGTGGTGTACTCCCCTAGATGATGTACATTCTTTACATTGCACTTTTATTCTAACAACTGTTGCATATGCTGTGGACTACTCCGCTGGATGCTAAACAAACCCTTGTTGGTTCACATGTGTCTCTCCCTGCGTGGTACTACTATCTCTCATCTAGAGGCTTCCTTTTACCCTCTTCTTTACAGTAAGAGAACAGAAACACAAGTTACATTATGCACTCACCAAGCATACTCACCTCGATTTTTTGAAGTTACAAGCATAACACTCTCATGTTATGAACAATAATAATGGCAACTGGGCCATTGTACCAGATGGGACTCCTACACCAAACTGTGTGAGATTTGGTTGGGACTTCATACTGGGGAGATTCCCTTTGTTGGTAGGTCTAGAACCATCAACATATCTCTATAATCGACACATATTATTATTGTCCCTTCCTTCTTGTTAACATGAATGATGTTGGAAACCCAAATAGTCAAGTGAATATGATAGATAAATCCCGCCTTTAAAAGTTTTTCAACTTCAGCTTTGATAGTGGAAAATTTTCTAGGATGTATCAGATGTAATATCTATCTAATATTCTTAGCATTTGGGTAGGTCTTGATTTTATGAACTATAATAGTTGGGTCGATTCTTGACATTTCCTCATAAGACCAGGTAAAAATGTCACAAAATTCTTGGAATAGGGCCTTATAATTCTGAATTTCATCAAGTGAACATGAGGCACCTATATGAATGTTTTCCATAATTCCAGGTTTCACTGGGATATCAAACATAATTTTTGTATATATATTCTCTAGAGTATTTTTAGATTTAGATTCAAAAATTGATATAGGGAATTTAGGGTCATCTATAATCTCAGGTGAAAACATGGTTGAAAAGTTATTCTTAATCTTTTCAAAGTTGGGAGGAAAAGAGGAATGATGATGATAATTGTCTAAGGAATTTCACTTCCATTATACTCTTGTCTATGGAAACATATTATCGAAAGGATTAGGAAATGATATAGGTTCCAACCAGGATTATTGAGAATACTCGTCAATGATCACATTCAATCAATAAGTTTCAGTAAGAAGTGGTTCTGAAAATGATTATACAACCTAATAAGCTAGTTCCAATGGGCTTAGAGGCATTTGGTCACCATAAGTGGTCAAATTTGATGGTGTAGGCACGATCCAATGGTTATATGACTCTTGAGTGCTTGATGAGATCATGTTGACCTAGGAAACATTAAAAGGAGTGTTAGGTGGAGGGAATGCAAAAGTTCCCATTAGTTTTGAATCTTTAAGCAAATCGACGCCAACATATTCATAAGAAGTAGTTCCCATTAGTGATGAATATTTAATCAAACTGATGCCAACATCTTCTTAAGAAGTAGTCATTTTCACCACAAAGGGTACACTACTACTGGTATTTCGATCAGAAGTGTAAATAGACATGTTATAGGCCATTTTGTCACATCTGGTCAATAGGCCTGAAAATTGAATCAATCAACATCTGTGAACATGTTGTCATCATTCCTACACAAATCACTAAGTATGACCTTTCCAAAAAGTCCGAGTTTCTGAGATTAACTGCTCAAAATCAATATTTTTAACCCAACGCACCCTGCGCCTTTAGCCACGTATGTACAATGCTAGTTGCTCCCTTCTACACCTGCATTGGTTAGCATTAGTTTCTCCTTGTTGAGGGTGCATTGATTTGTGCTGATTCTAGAAATTTGGGAAAATAAAAAAGATTTCCAAAGGTTCTTCTTCCAGAAGCTTCCAAGGGTTGTTTTAACCATTTATCATGGATAATAAGCTCGAGTCCTATCTGATCCTACCTTGGAGATTTCACCTCTTATCCATTGAGCTCATGCTCCCATCATAAGTGGATCTCAAGCTCATTATGATAAATCCTAAACTACCATCCCTCTCCTATAAATTTACTGCCATCCATAACATTAGGGTTGGATTTTGGAGATCGAGCATGCCCCTATGTTGCTGCCTTGAATATGAAGGAGTCATCATTTTCGTGCATTAGGGTTGACATTGAAGAGTTCTTTGTGACAAGGAAGGATAAGTAAACTTGAGAAGATCTCTATAGGACCATCTACTATTCTTGGTTGTAAAATCTCTCCTATTTCTATTAATACAAAGAGTATATTGTTTTCCTATATGTGTCATGTTACATTTACATTCATGTATTTCAATGCCTTGCTGATTCATCGAATAGAGATGTTGGACTATGCTACATGGTTGTTGTGGATCCTCTACTTATTTTAATCGTGTGTGAAGGTTCTAATTATAGCACTTGTAACTACAATTGGAGTTTACAAGTGAGGAGGAAAGGAAAACTTACTATATATTTGATGTAGGTCTCTTTCCCATTCTCTAACATCTCTAAAGAAAAAGTATATATTCTTTGCCTTCTGTTGTTCTTGACCAGCCCACTAGGTCTAAGGAAATTATTTTTTATCATAATCATAAATTTAACATAAAATATTGGTGACCGTATTGGGATCATTTTCTTCCCTTAGTGATTTCCTTGACCTTAGCACCCTTTTCACCTCCTGAACTGACCTTGATTGCCTCACTCAAACCTTGAATGAACCTAGGAAAACTCTTCTCTAAGCTTGATTTTATTTTTTGTGTCACATTTTGGCTAAATCTGCCTCGGCGCACCTCTTGGTCTGGAGACAGAGAATCCCAACACACTCTCTCCTTCTTTGCACTTGCGTTGCAAAGCACTGGTGCCTATTTAGCACTTGCTCTGATCCCTGTAAGATGCAAAAAAATTATTTTTCTTGCTTTTATCTATGAATCTCTTTGGTCCAACTTGTTTTCATTGTGTCTTTGAGTGTGTCCCTATCTCTGAAAAACCAATCCCTTGTGTGAAATTGTGTGTTTTTTTGTTTCACTTTTGCAAAAGATTTCATCCCTCAATCACCCGGGAAGGGGGCGGGGGGGAAGGGGGCGCGCTAAAACTGTGTATGAGTGTTAATCGCCTTTGAGTGAAATCTCTTTTTATATTTTGAATTCTCATCCAATTTTAAATTTGAGTCCTCTATTAATGGAATATCAGATAACATTTGATTTCATTGGGTTGCATAATTTTTGTGAAATTTCATGTACTTTCACTTGAATGGTTCTTTTATTGTATTAGTGAAGGAAGGTATTGTTGTGCATAAATAGTATTTTTATATTGTTCTTTCGCTAATCTAGAATCATATTGTGTTTGTTTCAAAGAATTCTCTTGCATAGATATAATTCTCACATCGAAAATAGGAAAGAAAGTTGTGCATAGATTACATTTGCATACTTTTCATGGAAATTGTCCATATATTACATTGCTTGGTTTGGCATCATATATTGATTTGATTTTGATTGGAATAGTGAAGTTGAGGAGATCAATTTTTGCATCACTTGTTGTTGCATTTTTGATTTATTTCTTCTTCCCCTACTTCGTTAGGCCTTTCATTGTTAAAAGGAAAATGAAACTAGTTCTTTTTGTCATATTAGTTGCACCATAGGTGTGTTCAGGTCACATCGAATTTTGAGCCTTGAAAGTGGTACATAATCAAAGATCAAATCTAAAATTTATTGAATTAATCTTAAGGAAAATTTGAAGGATTAACACAAACATATAGAGCTCTAGTCTAGAGACGTGTTCCGATGTCTTTAAATGTAGGAGTTGTCATTTATTGTCAGCGTTATAATCTGGGGGTGATATCCCTTTCCACATACATAAGTGTATAAGATCATTCTCCATGTACTTCAGGTATATTGGATGGTGCTTCACACATGATAAGTATATGGGAACGCTCTCATCATATGCTTATGCATTAGACAACACTACTATGGACTGCGCTTCTACATACCTTTGGGTATATTTTGGAAGTCCCCTATAGGTTGCTATCCCACCTTAGGTAGCTGAGTTGGCCTCCTTGTACACTGTGATACACTGAACATAGCATTCGAGGATATTTCCTGCTCATACGTAAATCCTTAGTTCACCAAGGTGTACATTGTAGTTCACAGTTACTCGGTAAGCCCTTTTTCCTAGTTACCCTGTTTTGTTTTATTTTGTGTCTTTAATTTCTAAAATCAATTAATTGACCGCAGAATAACATTCTCACCATGAAATAACTCCTTAGAATATACTAGGTTGAGACTAATAACAACAGTTCTTGAGTACACCAGTCAAGGAAACCCCTTTAACGAGAATCCTGATCCTTTTCCTCCTTTCTGAAATATTGGTGTTCCTTATATGGCAACGTTTTCCCTTCCCAGATTTACCATTGATTTGCCAGTTTGATTGTTTTCGACCCCTATGGTTCTGAATGTCCAAACTTCTCCTCAACCAAGTTCTTATCCACCTGAACAAGGTGATCCTAACAATGAACCTTTGTCTTCTTCACCTGTTCGATCTTCTTCCTCTTTGTCTAGTGAAATCATTAAAGTTAGTAACCAGGTGGATAAGAAGAAGAAGAAAGGGAAGATTAATATGAAGCAAAATAAACAAAGGGGCAACCGAGAAACCATTTCTATTGATGCAAATGATGTTAAGAAACCTTTAGAACCCCATAAAATTAAATCCCCTTGCATTGTTTGTAAGGGTGATCATCTTATTAGATATTTTCCTAGTCTTCTCGAGGTATTAGAGGTATGGTCCATACGCTCACATCATCCCCATTCATCAACATATGGAGATCATGCTGGTGAAAAAACATCAACTAGTGATAGTAAGATCCATGGGAAAAGGGTAAAGTTAAGTTTGCTTGTAGGTTATGTGAAGGGAATCATCCTATTCACCTTTTTCCTTATATGGATGAAGCCTCAAAAGTGTTGGAAAACATTATAGTTTGTTAGCCTCATCTTCCAGTTAGTTATAAAAAGATTTATCCCAATCCTCCACTAGTTGATGAAGCAATTGATCAAAATACGAATCCAATCAATCCCACTATCTCTAAACGTGAATCACATGAGTGTATTCTCGACCAATCATTGGTTGAAAAAATGGTTCACTCGATTCCATCTTTAGCTGATCGCACATTTCCCGTAGAGAGTGAGTCTGATACCACCCAAGTTCTTCTTATTTCTTTAGGTTCCAATGAACTGAGGGGAAATCCTCCCATTCCAATGGTACAAAGGGTCAATCCTCCCATTACTACGACATAGGGGGGAAATCCTCCTATTCCCGTGGTATAGGGGATCATTTCTCTCATTCCGATATCACAAGGGGGAATTTCTCCCATTTCCATAGCACAAGGGGGGATTTCTCTCATTCCCATGGTATTTCCTCCAAGTAGTATGGTCACTTCCTTTAGTTAGAGTCAAATGGAAGGATGCCATCTTCCTCCTTACGTGCCCTTACAGATAATTGTACAAGCTTATAATATGTCTGTACCTGGCATAGTCATAGACGGAGGTGCATCTATTAGTATTATGTCCTCAACTACTTGGAAATCTTTCGGTTCTTCGTAACTTGTGCTCGTTACTCAAAATATGTTGAATTTTAATACAGGAACCAATCAACTGTTAGGGATCCTTTCTTAGTTTCCTATCAATTTTGGAGGAAATACTATCTATATCAATGTGATGGCAGTCCAAGGCCCTTTGTATTTTAATATACTCCTTGGGCGTGACTATGTTTATGTCATGGGAGCTCTTGCTTCTTCACTCTTTCATGTGATGTGTTTCCCGCATGAAGGAAGAATCGTGACCATTGACCAATTTTCGTTTTCTGGTACTAATTTGACTCCTAATCAATTAGATTCCCTAAATGGTCATTATGTGCAAGTGGTATCTCCCCTACCACAGGTTAATTATGTGGCAACTCGTTCCATGCCCACATCAATTGATGATCTAGTAGGTGATGTAGTGCATCATGTATTGGGAGAATTGGCGCCTGATATTTTCCTTGGATCCTTTGATATGTATCCCTTCTAGGGAATTGTTCTCCCATTTGATGATAACCTCTTGGGAGCCATGGCCTCTTATGGGACATTAAAGAAGGATCCCAAGCAGATTCCCTTTTCTTGTGTCAAGCTCGTTAAAAAATGAAATAAGCATCCAGAGAAAAGTTCATTTTCTTGTGTCAAGCTTGTTAAAAAATGAAATAAGGATCTTGAGAATAGTTCCTTTCTTGTGTCAAGCTCATTAAAAAATGAAACAAGGTCCTATGAGCATAGTTATTTTATTGTGTCAAGATTGTTAAAAAATGAAATGAATTCCCCTTCAATTTGAGTCTTTGATTAGATCTTGTAAATTCCCAGTCGAGTCTTTCACTTGATCTCGTAAATGAACCTTCATTTCGTCCACCTGTTAGTAACCATTCATCTACTTAGGTGAATGAAATGAAGCCTAGTGGGCATGTTCCTAGAATTGAGTCATTATGTTGGGGGCATGCAAACTTATTTCAAGCATAGTTTTTCTCTGTTTCAAGCTTATGTAAAAATGAAACCAATTTCAAGCATAGTTTCCCATGTTTCAAGCTTGTGTAAAAATTAAACCATTCTCATTTTATCCCACATTATTTTCATTTTTTTATCAGCCTATTTATGCCAGATGAGCTTGGGTTTTCTCATTCCATTGTCACCATTTTCTTGGCCGATCATACTCTTTCACTTGGTTTTTTTACCCTTTCCTAAGGAACCGTTGCAATGAGTGGCCTTATTAGCCAACCTCTTGACCTTTGCATGTTTTGAGTAGTTCTGTAATGATCGGAACTAGTTGCTACCCTTTATACCACTCGTTCCTCTAGGAGGATTCCTCTTTCAACTCTTTTCAGACTCGCTAAACACGAAAATATTGTTAAGCACTTGCCTTTTCAAACTCGTTAAAGTAAATGAAAAGAGGTATACTTAATAAAAGTTTAACCCTTTTTCGCCTAGAGATAGACTAATTACAGAAAATGAATACATTAGTCGAACATGGCTAAGAGGTTCTCGTGAGTATCATTTTCTGCCTTTTCAGACTCGAGAATATTTATGAAAATGAACCTTTGGATTTTTCTTTTTTGCCTCTTTTTAAAACTCTCTAAACATGAAAAAGGAGTTGAGTTAGACCTTCATTGGATTTATAAAAGCATCAAACAATGATGGAATTATTGACATGACGAGACTGAACCACTCCTTCTCAGAGTTTGTTAAAAATACTAAGAGGGATTCATCTGAAGGATGAACTTACAGATTAAGCATATGCTATCCTCCTCAAGATTGTCAAAAATAAAGAGGTACCGATGATAAATGGTTGGGAAAATTGGTAAAACATGTTGAGTATGGAGCATGATTGTTTAGAGGTCTTTGTTTCAGTCGGATGTATACCCCAGGAAGTTTGTACACTCCTCCACGCGGGGGGGACTTCCGGGGGGGCCAATCCCCCTTGGTTGGGGGGTCCAGGGGCCAGCGGTCCCTTGGCGGGGGTTCAAGGGCAGCGCCCTCGAAGCTAAAAAAAAATGTAAAATTTCCTTGTAAAAGTATAGTAATTTCTAGTCAATCTGGGCCGTTCATTAGGCGGATGATCTGACGGTAGAACTTATGTTTAGTTTAGGGTTTTTTTCCCTAGAAGGCAACCCCTCTCTTTGTATGAGGGCATTGTATTTAAGGCTATGTTATAGATGTGTATTCTTCGAGCGAGAAACAGAGAGGTGAGACTGTGAGAGAAAATAGAGGATATTACAGTGGATCTGCTGTAGGTTGTGTCTTTTCATTTTGTTGAATTATATAAAGAAAGGACTGGTTGTTCGGGGTTGACGTAGCCCAAATTGGGTGAACGACGTATATCCGTGTCTCTCTTGTTTTATGCGTTTTCTGTGTTTTTATTTATGCAATATTTTGTGTTCCATTGCTCCGTAATATATAATTTTCTAACAAATGGTATCAGAGCCAAAGGTCTATTTGGATGATAAACAAGTAGGAAAGAAGGGTTCCTCGTTCGCGTGGGAGAAATGGGGGAAGATGGTAAGTTTAGGGTCGAGAAATTTAATGGCCAAAACTTGTCGCTGTGGAAGATGCAGATGGAAGATTATCTGTATCAGAAATATCTATACCCACCATTGGGCGGAAAAACAAAGATGCCGATGGGTATGACAGATGAAGAATGGAACCTTCTCTATAGAAAGGCACTCAGAATAGTATGGTTGTGCCTCGCAGCGTCGGTTGCCTTCAACATTTCGAAGGAAACAACGACAGAGGGTTTGATTAAGGCATTGGAGAAACTATATGAAAAACCCACGACCTCAAACAAAGTATTTCTTATGAAACAATTATTTAATATGAAGATGTCGGAAGGTGGATCTGTTGAAAACCATTTAAATGATTTTAATACTTTTTACTTTTTTTTTTCTTTTTTTTTTTTTTTTTTTTTTTTTT